>JAIUZE010075331.1:63712-95313 GCA_022085475.1 Heliosperma pusillum
CCTTTCATAGTCTCATACCAAAGGGAAGCATACCCTTTTAGTTTAAGGATGGCTACTTTAAAAGACTTGGAATCATTGTATCCCTTGTACTCAAAGATCCTTTCTACTTCTCTAAGCCATTCTAATAAGTCATCAGGATTAAGACTACCAGAAAACTCAGGGATATCTACCGTAAGATGTTTGTCTGTGTTCCTGTGGATGGAAGCTCTGCTTCTTGTTGAGTCATCTGAGTCTGGATACTCTTCATCATCAGGTGGCCTTCCTCTGCCTCCTCCTTGGCCTCTTCCACGTCCTCTACCTCTCCCTCCAGCAAGCAAATGGTTGCCTATAACTTGGTCCAAGGTTCTGGTTAGGGTGTTTACAATCCCAGCCAGATCCTCCATCCTTGCTTCTACTCCTGCTAGTCTCTCTTCACTCATTGGGCTATTTTTGTGTTTTTTAAATGTAGTTAGGGAAAATGAACTCACTAAGACTCTCAACCAAAGCTCTGATAACCAATTTGGAGTGTAAACTACTAAGGTTCACAAGTTTTAAGTGATTTGATTAGCTTGACTCAAACTGAAAACAATATCAAGTAACAAGGGATGTTGTTTTAGAGATTGTGAGTTGTTTACCTGAAAGATTCAAGGGATATGACTTGGATACAATCCTCTACAGCAAAGCACAAGAGAAAAAGGATTCAAGACTGGTTTTAGAGACAGTTTCAAGTGTTACAGCAAAGCACAAACACCCTAAACTAACCTCAACAGCAAGTAAGTTAAACCACAGCAAAGCACAGGTATAACTTAGCTCACAATACAAGGCACTGATCAAACACCTTGGAGGTGTATCAGGCTTGCTTCAAACTACAGCTCTTAGCACAAGTTTGATAACATTGAGTGATTTCTCAAAGTTTTAATTCATTCATTCATAAAAGTCTGCTTACAACAACATACAAGACCTCCTTATATAGAGGGACTGATATCTTGTGAACCATTGGATGTATGTATCATCCAAGGGCCAGCTTAGGATCTAAAATACTTCTACTGACATTAATTAAGGGCCTCACAAGAGGACGAGCTCAACAACTATAAAGAACAGACACAAGACACAAAAAACAGACTGAACAAAAAGCAAATAAAGCAGTTTTGGAGTTTTCCTGAAATGGAAATCTGTTGTTCTTGTTGCCTTGTTGCTTTGCCTGGATGTGTTGCTGCTCCTTGGGACTCCCTACTCTTATTAGGACTTAGATAAGACCTGCCTTGGACGAGGACAAGTTGACTTAAGCAAAAGGAAACCACAATCTGTCTTGTACCTTCTCCGTTTTAATGGTTTGCTGGACTCTAACTTGGGGTGTCTGTTTCATGAGTTTTTGCTAGACTTCAAAAGGATTTGCCCTGGACAAACTTGTAGCTTAGTGGGTTAGCTTGATGGTAGGCCATGGTGGGGGTGGTTGGGATGCCATGGTGGGGGTGGTTGGGATGCCCTGGTGTACCTCCTAGATGCAGGGTTTGTTAAATGGTCTGCCTGGGCCTAAATGGCTTTGTTTCTGTTTTGTGTGGGTAATGTGGGTTGTGTTGGGGCTTGACATGGGTTGTTGAACCTTGGACTGTCTCCCTCACTGTTGTAGCTTGGCATGGCTTGGTCTTGGCTTGTCATAGCTTGTTGTTTGGACCTTGTAACTCTAGCTTCCATCTGAGGGGTCATTGGGGTTAGGCTTGCCTTGTTTGTGGCTTGATCATCAAGGCCCCTTGGGTGAGCTCCTGCTGCAGTTGTCCTGGTATTGTTTGTTATGTTTCCTTGAGGACAAGCAAAGGTTTAGCTTAGGGGTGTTTGATAAGTGAATATTTGTATGGTTTTAACCCCCAATTTAGCTCGGTTTTGTATGTCATTTGTGCTTTGTTAAGCCACTTTATGAGCTAATATCGTCTTTTAGGCGAATTCCTATGTTCTAACCTGTTTTGTAGGGAAAGTGACGTTTCTACGCCCTTTTTCTATATTCCCGAACATTTGCCTAGAACCCGACGATTTGAAGAAGCAAGCTTGGCCAAGTGAAAGGCATTTCAAGAAGGTTCACTAATTCGAAAGAGAGAAGAAGCAAAGACGGTTTCGTAGTTGTCTGAAGATCAATCAATTAGGCGGAAGCAATCATCGCTTTACATCAAACCCTATCAACAAACCCGACTCAAGAGGTCAAGGGGGATGATGGAAGTCAAGTCAAAGCGAAGGAAGATGAAACATTAGTCAAATACTTCTAGATGACAACTTACCCGATCGGGTAAGTGTGTACCCGATCGGGTATGTGTGCTGCTTCGAGCATTGCGGCTCCTTCATCCTATTTTTGACCTATGTGTTTAATGCCCGACCTCTTCTCCACGAAACCCTAATACTATAAATAGATGCTCTAGCCCTCATATCATATCATCCAATCCTTCACACAACATCTCTTCTCTTCTTACATTTCTCTTTAGTTTAGTTCTTCTTCTTTCTTAGTTTAGTTTAGTTTTAGTTTTCTCTAGTTTAGTTTAGTCTAGTTCTAAGTTTTCTTCAATTGTAGTTGTTCTACTTGTAATTGGAATTCAAGTTTCCGGGTTTGCATTTCCTATTCAAGTTCTTATTCCATTTCGATCTTTGCTCATCCTTTTCGGTAATCTTTATTCTCGTCTTTACATTATAGTTTCATTTTCTTTTAGTATTTCCTTTATCATGTTTATCATTCTTAGTTGTATAATCTTAGTTTCCTTTTCATTGTTAATCATGCATAAGTAGTCACCCTTCTAGGGTGTAGGATAGCCATGTTAGATTAATTAAAAGATGATAATTGGATAAAATAAATTGTGCCTTTAAAACGTTGTGTCTATGCATGTTTGGATTGTAACGATAGTTATCGATTTTTGGCCAAAATCATTTGACTAGTATGGAATTCTTTTCCAAGGTAGACATACGAGAATTGAATAGACAAAGCATGACATGGTGGATTAAGACCTAGTAAATCGCACAAAAAGCCTGCTAGACCATCTGATCTATGATTGTAATGAACACATCATTCTTACGAACTCACAATGAATTATTTGCATATCCTAAATCCAATTTCATCAATATGTTAATCTACATGTGTGAACCTACTTCCCTAGATTCTTTTCTTTATTGCATTGTTATTATTTAGTAATTAGTTACAAACATTTGCCAATCGTCCAAGGTAGAGTTCTAACCACAACTATTCACAAGTATCTCCCGTCTCCCCGAGATCAACCCCTTACTTCCCTAATTACATTAATTTGTTGTTAGCCTAGTCTGGGTTATTTATCTTTGATTAGGGTACGCGACAACCCGATCAACATCTCATTTGGGTAGCGGAGAGCCACTTGTCTTACAGGATGGCACAGAGCATGGTAAGCCTTTGTGTTTGCTTGTCATTTTCCATATCCGATTGCCACTTCCTTTGAAGTATAAAATGCTAACTTGACTTTCTTGATTCAAATCGTAGGAGGCCGGAACATGAGGTCCTTTTCTGGCTACACGACCATGATGGAGGCGTACGAGAAGCAGACCGAGGATGAGAAGACCCTCATTGGGGGAGGAGCCTTCAGAGAGTTGGTCTGAGGCTGGAGGTCGATCAGGGTGATGAAGATTTAGGCTAACCTTTGCCTGATTCGGGCCTTCTTGGATCGTTACGGGGATATGACTTCGACCTTCCATATTCCTTTTGAGAAGGTCAGAGTCACCTTGGAGGATTACGACATGATTTCCGGCTTGCCGTGTGGAGAGGAGAGTTTGGAGTGGCCGTCGGTGGCCATGAGGGTCGACTCGGAGGAGGCGAGACAACTGATAGGTTATAACCTGCCTGCAAGGGCGGCTGCTATACCTGCGTTGGTGCCAAGCTCTTACGTTAGAGAATACTTTGCTTGTAGGACTCCGACGAGAGTGAGGATAGGTGGAGAGATGGTGGCTCCTCCTACTTGTACAGCTGAGCAAAGGGCTCGACTTTGGTTGTGGTGGTTCTTGTCTTCGATTTACTTCGGAGACAAGGGGGAAAGGCTATCGACGAAGCTTCTTTCTTTCCTTTCTGATTTGAGTAGCCTAGGTCGTTGGGACTAGGTTACTTCTGGCTTTGCGGTCCTCACTCGTTACATGAGGGCTATGGTTAGGCCGGAGCTGATAGAGAAGGGAACTTCTCCTGCTACAGTCGGTCATGGATTCTTGCTGGAGGTATGAACCTTCCTTTGAACCTTATTGAAAAATCAATATTCTTGATTTGATTGAAAGATCACTATTTGAAGTTGATACTGTTATTACCCCCTTTTTTACACGCGTGGGTCTACTCCTATTTTCCGAGCTTCGTGCCCAATAGGACGGAGCCTAAGCCGAGGGCGTACCCAGTTGTGAGGGACTGGGTAGTGTGCCGTAAGAAGAGTCAGCGTTCTTCTTATGATGTCTGTAGGAGGGGCGGGAATGCCCTGTAGCTGTAGCACGTAAGTATCTCCGACTGCTTGCTTGTCTTTTATTTTGGAGAAAGATCACAAGGAATGATCCTTTGTCTTTTCATCATCTGGAACTGGATGATATGAATGAATCCTTTCTTTCTTTGTCTTAGTGGGTTCCGATGCCTTAGGTTGACTACCCGGACGCACCAGCTTTCGTGGTTGAGGTCTTACATCCTAGGAGCTCGAGTCGGTTTCTGCTGGGGACACCCATGGAACCTGTGTGGTACTTGGGCGAGCGTTTAACTCGGCAGTGTTCTCGTGATTCTTTCACGGTCCCCATCGATCCTTCAGGGTCGATGTTTAGGGAGCCTTCTCACGCTGAGAGAGAGGCTGACCTTGCTGGCATGAGTAGAGACTCCCTCCTTCTTCCTGGCGAGGATTACCCAGGGTTTCTTCGTCAGAGATTGGCGTACTGGCTGATCGTGGTAAGCATTGTTTGTTTCTTGTAGTATTGAACTTTGAGAATTAATAAGTTGCTTGTTGATGCACCATTTGATTTTTTTTTTGCAGGAGATGAAGGTGGCGGGCGTCAAGCCCCTAGCTTACCTCAAGGTGCTTGAGTATACGGATGCAGCTGACTCCACGACGATTTCAGTGCTTCGTGAGTTCAGCACAGCGGTGACTGATGCTGGCTTGTAGGAGTGGGAGCACCTCGTGAGAAGGGTGAGCTTCCAATCCATGACTGTCTTTTGTTGCATAGGAAAGCATTTGTTTTAACATTTGATTTGTATTTGACAGTAGTTGGCTCCATCTCGGCATGTTGCGCTGTGGAGGGTGGCCGACCGGTTGCGGGCTACAGCCTTCGAGGTAGTCCCAGGTGGTCGGGTATGACAGGGAGGAACCTATCATTTCCTTTTTGTATTTTGTGTTTTTTGAAATGAAATGATTGACTGAAATGAGGCATTTCCTTGTAGAGAGCTTCGGAGCGTGAGCTGGCGGAGTCTCGGGAGGAGATAACTTGTTTGTTGAGGGAGCAAAAGACCCGGGATGCCGAGATGGCTGCCCTTTAGATTCTAGCTATGCTCATTAGTGATGAGGATTAGCCGTCTTGTTTTGTTTGTAGACTTTGGACTTTTGAACTTTGTTTTTGGATTTGCTGTACATCTGGATCTGTTTTTGGGCGAGAGCCCCCGGTTTCAGATTTTATTTAAGGGCGAGAGCCCCCAGTCTTGCGTACATTCCTTTTTTTTTTTTACTTGTGTTACGACGGCTTGAGTGCCTTTGTTGTTGGATTTCTTCTGTTCCTGTACGTTAGCTGGAAGACATGTTTGGTAGCTGGCGGTTTCTGCCGTCATGCTGCCTAAATAGTATTCACATAATTGCCATGTAGCAAGTAATCTACTGAAACATTTTACATGTGGCATATCAGTAGATTAAACTACCGCGAAATGAATGCCTGAATATGACAAAATGATAAAAAATGTATGGAAATGTAAAAAATATGACCGACAATGGGGAGGGTTACCCCCTAAAAAAAAGAAAAGAAAAGAAATATATATGTGTAGAAAAAATGGAAATGAAATGATTTTACAAAAAAAAGAAAAAAAAACGGGTAAGTATGCGTGACTGGCGAAGATGCTGATTATCGTCTAGAAAACCGAACCCGACTAGGATTAGAAAATCCAACACCTTGGTAACTCGGCATATTTTCCGAACCCACATCCTATTGGAATAGGAAATCATAGACGAACATGAATTAGGAAGGCGCAAGAGCTGGAAATTCTAAGAAACGACCTGAGGAAGAGGCGCAGCAAGAGCTGCGAGAATTGTCTAGGTGAAGAAGATCCTGGTTGACACTGGGAGTTCACTGAACCTCCTCATGTTGAGGACCCTTAAGAATATGGGGCTCAATGAGAAGGACTTGACCAACAGGGCAGTCCCCCTGGTGGGATTCAGTTGTGAAACCACGAGATCACTAGGGGAAATAGTTATTCCCACTTTTACTGGTGGAATTAATAAGCAATTAAGATATTTAGTTATTGATGTCCATCTACTTACAATGTTATCCTTGGCAGGCCCTGGATCCATGAAATGAGAGCAATTCCCTCGACGTACCACCAATGCCTGAAGTTCCCAACGTCATGGCGAGTACATGAGGTACGAGGAGACCAAGAGGAGGCCAGAGGCTATTACAAGGATGCACTGAAGCAACCCGCCAGCCCGCCAGCATAGCAATTACAGAGCCAGCATGTCCATGAGAAGTATGTGGAACCCCCACAGAAAGAACTAGATCAGATCACATTAGACATGCTGCATCCAGAGCGGACCGTACTAGTAGGATAAGACTGAACCGGTCAGATGCGGGGAAAGACTACTTAAGCTACTCAGGAGGAACGTAGGCAGCTTTGCCTGGTCACATGACGACATGGTGGGCATAGAACCCAGCATAATAACCCATCGTCTTAATGTGGACCCTAGCTACAGCCCGGTACAGTAGAGAAAAAGGAAATTTGCTCCAGAAAGAAACAAAATCATCAATCTTGAGGTAGATAACCTGCTGGCAACAAGGAAAATCCAAGAAGTAAGGTACCCGGAGTGACTCTGAAATGTGGTGGTGGTCCCAAAGAAAACAATAAGTGGAGGGTGTGCGTGGACTTCACCGATCTGAACAAAGCATGTCCAAAAGATCCGTACCCCCTGCCACATATTGATGCCATGGTGGACGCCACAACAGGACACAAAATGCTAACCATCTTGGATGCCTGGACTGGATACAACCAGATCAAGATACACTCTGCAGATCAAGAGAAAACGGCATTCCAGTCGGAACGTGGGTTGTACTACTACAACGTAATGCCTTTTGGACTCAAGAATGCAGGATCAACCTACCAGAGGTTGGTCAACAGGATGTTCAAGAAACAGATAGGAAGTAAAATGGAGGTCTATATTGATGATATGGTGGTGAAATCGAAACAAGCAGTGGACCATATACACCATCTCGAAGATACCTCGAGTACCCTCAGGGAGTATAAAATGAAATTAAACCCCCTGAAGTGCACTTTCGGAGTCTCCTCGGGAAAATTCCTAGGGCACTTGTTGACACGGAGAGGCATAGAGGCAAGCACGGAACAGATAAAAGCGCTATTACAATTAGAGTCTCCTTAGAAACCAAAAGACGTACAAAAACTGACAGGGAGCGTGTCAGCCTTGAACTGGTTCATCTCGAAGTCCTCCGACAAGGGTCGCCTCTTTTATAATATCCTAAGGAAAAATCAGCGATTTGAGTGGACAGAAGAGCACAAAGAGGCCTTACAGGAATTAAAGCGGTACTTAAGCAGTCCACCACTCCTTTCGAAAACAGAGCCTAGAGAGCATCTCTACATGTACCTGTCAGTAACAGAAGCATATGTCAGCTCAGTACTGGTACGAGAACATGATGGGTAACAACAACCATTATACTACGTCAGTAACTCTCTGCTACGTGCAGAGACCAGGTACACAACACTTGAAAAACTGGTACTAGCTTTAGTAGTTTCATCCTATAAGCTGAGGCCCACCCATTGTTGTAGTAACCAGTTACCCCCTGGAGGCAGTGATGAGGAAACCAGAACTGTCAGGCAGAATGGCCAAGTGGTCCATCCACCTTAGTGACTTTGACCTCATGTTTGAACCCGGGACATTAATTAAATCCCAAGCCCTAGCAGACTTCGTATCAGACTTTAGTCTTGCCGTACAAGTATAGGCAGACCAGGAAGTCCTGACCCTGGAAGGGGGGAGGTCGGATCAACGTTGTCTATTACACATAGATGTAGCCTCATGTATCACGGCCGCTAAGACCACCACTTCGGGTCCCCCACGTCATTTCTATCATAACTACAATAACAATCGTTCCTATCGTCGCAACAACAACAAAAACTAAAATAAAAACATTCAATCTCGCCACCAAAATGCCACACCAGCCTACCCCAATCTTCCTATCCGTGGGGTCCTCCACCTGGTTGGCCTGCACCTCGGACTCCCCCACTGTGTCCCTACCCAACCTACCCTGGCTGGGCTGCCCAGTGGCTTGCTCCTCCACCACAACAACCCTGTCTCAACTCAAATCGCCATGGCCAGCCTCGTCCTTATGGGCAGCCTATGTTCTGGAAAGTGAACCCCCATAACCCACTGATTTAAGTTTGTCCTTTGAATCTCTTTCGGTGGAAAATGGCATGGATCCGTGGTACATGGATACGGGCGCGTCGGCCCACCTATTTTTCGACTCAGGTATGATTAAATCTCCCTTTAATACGAGCAAAATTCGTTCCATTTATGTCGGTAAAGGCAATAGCATTTCCGTTTTGGGTTCGCGCACCTCGACTATAAATCCCAATAGCCGTACCCTTCAATTACGCCAAGTCCTTCACACATTCCATATAATTAAAAAATTTATCTCCGTTCGCCAATTTACCAAATATAATAATGTTAGTGTTGAATTTGATCCGTTTGGTTTTTCTGTGAAGAATATTCCGACTAGGAAAACGATTTTGCGGAGTGACCGTAATGGCGAGCTCTACCCCTTGTCAGTCGTCCCCACCTCGAGTCCCTCCCCTCCCTTTCATCCATCGGCTCTTCTGGTCCATGAGCTAGACATTTGGCATTCCCCTCTCGACCATCTCGGGACTTCTATTCTTAGTTTTTTAAATTCGTCAAATCGTATTCGTCGTAATAAACAAAACATTTCAAGTATTTGTTCTTCTTTTCAAATAAGCAAACAGAAACGATTGTCAATTCATGATTCGCATTCCACTACTATTGCACCGTTTGACATTATCCATAGCGATTTATGGACCTCGCCCATATTAAGCAAACAAGGTTACAAATATTATTACATGATCCTCATCGATAATTTTTCTCAATTTGTATGGGTCTATCCTCTCACATTCAAGTCTCAAGTATATGACAAATTCATTCAATTTCATAACTTTGTTCACACACAATTTAATGTCAAAATAAAATCTTTTCAATGTGACTTAGGAGGTGAATTCGATAATACTTCCTTTAAAAAATTCCCCTCCAAACACGGTCTTGTCTTCCGTTTCTCGTGTCCTCAAACATCCCCACAAAACGGCAAATCTGAACGCATGATTCAACGCGTAAACGATATGACCCATGCTCTTCTCTAACACGGCTCGGTTCCCAAGCAATATTGGGTCGATGCCCTTTACGCCGCCACCCATCTCCACAACATATTACCTACCTCCACACTTTAAAATCGCACTCTCACTTCCGTTCTCTACCTCAAAAACCCAACTTATGACCACTTATGTGTTTTCGGATGTGCGTGTTACCCAAACATGTCTGCCACTCGTCCTTATAAACTTGCTCCTCGGTCTCTCAAATGCGTTTTTTTTTGGGTACATAAGTTGTTTGTGTATATGGAGTATTAGGCCAACAAATTTGGAGTTCAACCTGGGGTATAAAGTAAATTAAATCAAAACTCTTTAGGATAAATCTACAATATTTTATAGGCTATCTTTAGTGGTGGGATATTGCATTTCTTATTTGATCCTACATATTTTATTTTAATTTTTGTAATTTATTTAAAATTCACTTTAAAATTTTATAAAAGTTAGAAACTTTATAATGGCTCGAAAAAAGCTTCATTTAATAATATAGATTGATTGATATTGATTACTCCGTTAAAAGATCTACTCCATATGAAAATACGCTGTATACGTGACGTTGATGCCAAGTTGTGCACCAGGCATGCATCAAATTGAACATATTTCTTCTAGTCTGATGGCCACTATGTGTTACAGCAAGGTCGTCTATCTCATCTATTAATGGGACTATTCTTCACGGTGTAGAAACAAATATTTATTGTTACATGTTACTTGAGATTCCATTACTGAATGATCGTCCAGTGCTGTATTGTGCAAAATCACTTTGGCAATAGACAATAGTTGTAGTAGGCATCGATCAAAGTGATAATTTGATCATTCAATTGGAGTATTATAATAGTAGGTATCGTCTAAAATAGTACGTGTACTAAATAAATTCCACTAGAGAAATATTTTGTGATATACTCCCTCATATTTTTATTAATCTTACCTCTTTCCTTTTTTCATCTATTGAGAATATTTTTCCTCTTTCCTTATTTAGTAAACTTTTATACTTATTTTAATCAATTCACCCTACAATAATACTACACAATACCCATATAATATCTTATTTTAATTAACTTACCCTACAACAATACTTATTGGGATATTCTACGGTGTACCCTCGAGTTTTTCGGTTTTCTACGTTGTACCGCTACGTTTTTTAAATTCTATGGTGTACCCCTAAATTCTATATATTAGTCTATAATATGACCTTATATATAGTCTTTGCCAATTAGTTTCTTAATTGACCTATTAAATTGTCTATTTACCATTCCAACTACTCGATAACCTACTCATTTAGTTATTAGTTTGCCGAACTACTCATTAACCTACCAATAGTATAAGAGTCTAATTAAAAATTCATCAAATCTCAATTATCATGTCATGAATCATAAAGGTTGTTTTTAGTAGTAATTTTTGCATATTAAAAGTGATTTGTGATGCTTCTCATATAGGATGATGATACGACATTAATGAGTTCGAATAAAGGTCAAAGTACTGGTATTTGATAGTGATAAAGTTATGGAGAGTTAAACAAGGTCATGATAGAGAAATATATAAGAAGTTTAGGGGTACAAGGTAGAATATAAAAAAAGAGGGGGTACAACATAGAAAAGTGAAAAACTCAGGGGTACCAAGTAGAATTTCCCATACTTATTTTAATCATTTGACCCCACGATAATACGCCACAATACCTTCTCTCTCCAATCACCTTACCCACCATAATACTTTACCTTATTTAATTAACAACCCTTAATTTTTGTGGCACCCATGAATAGCGAATGTTATATAGAATAGAAAGGAGTATTTATTATAATAGTCAACTGATCAACGTATATCAGTAACGATTGACCGACTAGGGTTTGACGTTAATGTCGTATAACAACGGCGGCAGCTGATATTTTCGGTCACACCTATACGAAGGAGCCGTAATAGTAAAACTTATTATTTATATATGATACGATTAAATTATACCATATTCAGACTAAAAGTTAGTCAAGTGTGTTTTATTGTGATGAACGAGTTTGACACTCGGGCGTAATAGATTTTTTAATTAATTATATGATAATTGACTAATTAATTATTTATCTTATTTTAAATAAGTTGAATTTTAATTAACTAAATAGTACTAAATTAATTGTAATTGATTATTATTAGTACAGTTCATGTATACATATAGTTCGATGTAGGGGTAATTAGCTAATTTAATCTACAAGGACTTGTAGAATTTAGCTAATTAAGTATTGATTTACAAATTATATATTGATATAATGCTCAAATAATCACATAAAAGTTAGGTGTATATTTTTTTTTTGTATCATTTAATTGTTAAATGATCAAATTAACACTAAATAATATAAAATTATTATGGATATGACTTATTATTATTTGTAAGACAAAAATCAAAAGTAAAATAAAATCACAAATACTCCAAATAGACCAAATTTATGAATGGAAAATTCCATCATAAATTTGGCCAAAATATCACTGACCATGTAATGAGATCACACGGTTTACGTCAACCTTTTCCACTTACTTTGCCTATATATACCTTGCATTCCATAATAAGAGTTTGGTCATCTTTACTCATAAAATCCTCTTATTTGTTCTACTTAGGCCATAATATTAAGAAGAATAAGAACAAGTGTTGTTCTTTATTTTCTTCATAAAATCATCACATAAAATATTACATACAATATTATATATTCTATATTACTAGTGTAGTAATATTAATAATATAAGGTTAAATTACAAATAACCACCATGTATTTTTGTATTTTTACAAATTACCACCACGTATTTGCTTTTTTATAAATATCACCCCACTTGCACCGAGTACCCACTTGGCCGAGTGTCCTTTGATAAGGCCGAGTACATGGTACTTGGCCGAGTGCTTCTGTGTGATTTGTAATTTTGAGCGATTTTGGATTAATATGATTAAGAGTATAAAAATATTTTGCCGGTTTCCCTAATTATTTTATCCACCCTAAACACTCTTAATCATCCAAATCTCATTTCCAAGCTAGAAATCACCATCGTCGTTAGTTCAGAATCATTCATTGCATCAATCGTACTAGTAATTATTCTAATCCCTATTCATTTAGTAGTATTTGGTAATTTATTAAAACCCTAATATGGGTTAGTCAAAGGGTTATGGTAATTGTGATTGGTCTTGATATTAGACTTTTTATGATTACTAGGTGGGGATTTTGTAGAAGAACAAGAACAATCATCGTCTTATCGGATTCGCTGTTGAGGTAGGGTTTCCCTACTCATTATAATTATATATTGATGTTATCTTGATTGATTGTTGATGATGATTGTGATGTGGTTATTATGATGATGATTGTGATATTGCTTATGATGATGATTGTGAGTGATATTGTGGACCATTTTTTGGAGATGGTTCCACCGTAGGTTTCCCTTCTTGTGGCTTCCGTCACAAGGGGGATGTGCACATTAATTGGTCGGGTTTGCTCGTTCTAATAAGCGGGGATTTTGATGTACAGTGATGCGGTATGGCATCGGCAGGGATGGGTATCCTAATGCGATGGGAACTTGGTTAGTCGTTGTGATGAGAGCCATTTTGGTTAACGGAGTTTGGAGACGTGATCTATTGAGATGATTGTAGTGTTACTTTGACGTTGATATTTATCAATGTATGATTGTATTAACTCTGTGTTTGTTTCAAAAACTGATGTGATCCATTGGGGAATGGTGAGCATGAGATTTGCTTCAGTCAAGTCTTAGCAGATGTCGAGACGTTAATTTTCTTCTATTGTTTTGAATTTTGATCAATTGTATTACTTGGGATTTGGTTATACCCGGTTGTAATAACCTTAAAATTTACGTACTTAATTAAATGGTGTTTCTTTATGGTTCATTTTGATATGTTTTACCTCGCGCAACCGAGATGATAGCACTCTCATTTGCTAAGGTAGGTCTTGTTAAGGCACTTTGGTAGATGAAGGTGTTACAGTTTCTATAATTATCTAGTTAGTAATTATAGTATTTTTGGGGTGATCTCTTGGAAGGATTAAGGAAGGAAGCATCCTACTTTGGTATCTAGAAGAGGAGGTTGAAGTGTTTATCCTCATCATCGTCATACAACAAGGAGTTGTTATAGTTCATTGCCATCTTTAGAGGTAAAGATAGATATATTTTTCTTATCTTTTCTCATTTATGCGATTATTTAGTTTGCATGTAACTAGATCCTTAACAAAACTAATTAATATAATTTAGTATCTAATTAGATGAGTCTAATAGGAGGTCTACAAATAGCATGTGGTATAACAAGTCAGTCGTTACATGCATGCGTACTTTAAGCCAAAAAAACGGTTTTTAAGACACCTAAATTAATGAATGAACTTTGTGATGAAATTAGTTTATCTTAAACATATTTTTGCATATTGATATTATTTCTATAAAATTGTTATGGATGAAATTTGGATAAGTTTGGAATTTATTTGCTATTTATTTCCTTATTTCGACAAAAAAATGACATTGATATGTTTATTTAAAGTTAATTGTTAATTATAAATGGTTGCATGTTAAAATTGTGGTCATGAGAATACTATTAAATCACCAGAATTTTATTTTTATTTTTTAGTTGAACTTATGTTTTTGAAATTTATTTGGTAATTTTTGCATGTTTATTTGTTTATATATGATAAAAACCGATAAATAGTGGCTATAATGCTCTCGATTCTGTTTCAAAATTTTTTTGTCAAGTTTTGCCATATTTGGGATCCTGAAATGTTCGGAATTGTAAATATTTTTTACTTCAAAGTTTTCATAAATGTTATGATTCATTTTGATTTATTTTATAAGAGTTAAGATAAAGCGATAAAATTAGCATAAATTCAATTCAAGCTAATTAGTTTTCATCAAATTAGCATAAATTCAATTCAAGCTTTTTTGAGTTCTAAATGAGTTTCGTTGATGAGCTTGAAATTAAATATGATTTAAGGGTTGATTCTCGATTTTTAATGTTAAAAATTGTTAAATTCTATAAATACCGAGCTCATATCAAATGAGTGTTAAAAGGGCAAAATTGGCATGATTTGATTGTTTACTATTGTTTTATAATTGTTATTTTAATATATGAATATGATTCATTTATTTATTTCATCTAATTTTTACCTAGTATGGCCTAATTATTTTAGCCGTTGATGAAAGGGAATGGCGATTGGTTTGTAATTAATTGCAATTTTGCATCGCTGTTTGTAATAATAATAAGATATATTTTATAAGAAAAAATGTATATTAGTAATAGCTATGTATTCATTTGTATATATTTTTTATTATTTATGATGAAGAGGACGGATTCCAAAACACGGTGCCAATCAGAAGGAGTTCCGAAGAAGACCGGAGTTTTTCCCAAAGACGGTGCCTTATTGGAAGGTGTTCCAATAAATAATTTAGGACCCAAAGAGTTGGTTTCCGAATTTATAAAATATAGTTAATTAGGTTAGCTAGAAATAAGTGGCTATACTAGGAATTTGAGAATTTACTTTACATGCTTATATATTTTCGTCATGCAAAATTGTCCAAACATGCATTTATTTTGCTATTGTCAATTTACGGTTATCTATAACTCTCTTATTTAGTACACTTAAAGGGAATTGATGACTAATTCCAAGGTCTCTCACATATTTAAAGTGAGATTAGCCTAACCAAGATGTCTTTACCACCGAGATTAACAAGAAAAATTAATAGCTTATAAGACCTAAACAAACACTTAACTATCCTAGATTAAAAGGGTAGTAAGGGCAAGTAAAGGGTCGGACCCAAGAGAAGGCGATAAGAGAAACTAAACTCGATTCTAAAATCTTGACATGAACTAATTAGACAGGAATGACACATTTAAGACAAATAATTAAAAGCTAATGACGATTAAGAAACTATAAACGCACTAATTGTAAACAATGGATATTTATAGTGGAAAACATGGAGATGAAATAAATGGAGAAAATTGGTTCATGAGAGCATAAAAGATGTAAAATTTCTAACTTATTCAATTAAACAAACACTTGCAATGCACATACTCAATAGAATAAAAGCATTTGACGTAATTATCACTAGACACATCAACAGTTATTACAGAGGACTCTTAGATACTTCTAAGTTCATCTATCTATTACCACCTCCCAAGATGTAAGTTAGCTTGAATTAAATCACCCAAAACAACCCTTTTTATACTAGTTGACACTCATTAAATCACAAGAGCCAATAAAGATACAAGCATTAAGATTTAACCAAGGGAGTAAGCTAGAATTAATCATCAAAACAATAAATCATGTTTATGATACAAAACATACATTTTGTTACACAAAAGACTCCATCTTTAAATCAAAGTAAGAGTAAATCAATTTTGTTTCAAGATGTTCAAGACCAGTTAACCAATCTATCTAGAATAAGCAATAATTATATAAATAAGATGCAACAATGGTCAATATAATCATTCATTTACTTAACACACATGATTAACATAAGAAAAGAGCATTAAATGAAGAAGTAGATTATTATACAGTCATACAATGCTAAAGTTGAGTGCTTTGCTCAAATTATATTAAGCTTAAGGAAGTTAGCTTTCCATAGTCTTCAAATACCCAAAAGATTAAACTAAAGTTAGTACTAATACAAAAATATTTGTAAACATATGAAATGAGTCTTAGTTTGAGAAGGTAGTGTGACATGTAGATCTACACATCTCTTAGTTTCCTCTTTATATATATAAGCTCCAAAGACTGAGACGTCATAGGAAATCGGGCCTCCAAAACACTCGATGACGGAAAATACTCTATTAGTACCTGGGAGAAATGCAGCCTGCGTTGGCTGACACAACCTGTGTTTTTCAGTGCTGTAGAGCTTTTTAAATTTCGCCTTTGTTTGACTTACGTTGACCAGTTTTACGCTTGCCGTTCTTCCACCTTGACTTCTTTGTTGATTTTTATTGACCTCCCGGGTTTGACCTCCGTTTACTGGGCCTCGGGTTTGAAGTTGACTTCTGTTAACTTTTCTAGGTTTGCGCTTTGACCTTTTTTGACCTTGGCTTTGTATCAATTTCTCCTCAACAATATATATACCAATAAGATATACAATCACAAGTGGGAAAAACTAGCGTATGAAACATACGCTAACAACCCTTATATAATGCTCAAATTGACTTTTCAAATACCCCACAGTTGAACTTTTACTTGTCCTGATTAAACTTCAAGATTAAAATGAAAAACACAAGTTCAAAACAACGTGTGTGGGAGCAATGACCGCTCTTCCCTCACTACTTCACCCTTCATTTGGTGCACTCCCTCGAAAACAAACCACCAAATACGAAAAAAAATTGACTCAAACTTTTTGATTCACTCTTCTCTCTCATCCCCTCCTTATATAATCCCTCATACATTCAAAAAGACGCAAAACACCACCGACATCGACATACTCAAGTATCGATCCAAGCTTCTTATCTCTCCAAAAGTAAGGTAATGACCATCCTTTTCTCATCCCGAGATAATAGCAAAATGGCCTCTAATTCCTTCTATCTCACCACAAATCAACTCTACTTATATCTCCCCCTTATTATTCCATCAATGATAAGCTAGACTACTTACTTTTTATCGAAACTACACAATATGCACAACCGAGTAGTCTACAAGAACAAAAAAATCCACCAATTTTTGAAAACAAAAAGAAAACTAATCTATCCTAACCGCCTTCTAAGAGCCTCCTTATCGCTCCCTTCTTATGCCTACCGCAGTCCTCGTTATCGAAAGTAGTTTTCTCAATGTTTTTGTATTGTTTTTTCCTTTTTTTCCTTTTTCTCCTTTTCTCACTATTTTTGTTGAAAATCCCTCATATTGCTGAAGGTGCATTTCCGGGTTTTCGCCTTACCTTTTCCTTTCCTCTCAATTGTGGCACACAACTCGATCTTTCATTTTATGTGGAATTCCCTTTCGGGTTTTTCGTTCCGTCCTCGCGAGCACCTTACTTTTTCCTAGGCGCCCACCCTTGTGGGTTATCGCCTAGACGAGATTTACATAATTTCTTTTTTGTTCATAACAAATATAATACAAATGACCAAGGGACTCAGTCGACTATGTACATATATAAAAAATATACCCTTCCCCCACACTTACTTTCCACAATGTCCTTATTGTGGGGGAAATGGGTAGTACTCATCATCATTCACAAAAATTAGAAGATCCCGAGGCACCACTTTGGTCATAGGTGCCTATTTAACTTCTCATATCTCTTTCTTCTCTAACTCTTCTTCTTTTATGTAGGCCCTCATCAAGGGGCTCTTGGTTGTAAGGGGATTGGAAGTTGGTTTTTTTTTGAAGGTTCATGCCAAAGAGGGCACTGGACAACATGTAGGTGTCGTCTTGCACCACCATATCCTTATAAAAGTTTTGGAGGTATGTGTGGTGACGCTCGTTTTGAAAATTAAAGTGCCGGTCAGCTTCTACCCTTCATTGGTTTTGAACCTTCCACATCTCACTTTGCTCAACCTGTTGGAGTAAGTGTCCTCAACAATAGTTCGATCACTTAATTGAATCTCATTAACAAGAATAAAAAGGGATGATTAACATTATAGTCAACTGATCCACATTAATCGGTAATGATTGGCTTACTAGAGTTTGACATTACTGGCGTATGTCGGTGGTGATCAGTTGATCCCTTGAGGTCACACCGAGAGGACGATTCCTCAATCATGAAAATTAATTAATTGTATAACGATACATATTAAATAATCCCTTTAACAGAAGAAGTTTACAAGTGAGAAATATATCTTTTTGTAATATGAATAAATAAGATTCAATAAATATAATTGTTATATTAGAATGCTTAATGTTTATCAAACATTTGAGATAAGCAGGATTGGTTGATCATAATTGCAATTAGTTGTAAATCATATCAACCAAATATGAGATGTTCCATTATATATATATGTGATCATAAATTATTACTTAAAATGTTAAGTTTAATTTATTTGACATGAAATTATACTTAAACTAGTTAAATACATATTTATGTCATAAGATAACATGTCACATGTCACATGTCACATGTCACATGTCACATATGTGACAATTGACAAAATCACAAAATAAAATGGACACCCATGTTAACATGGCTGTACCCGTTTTATAAGGTGTAGGGTAGGATTTAGGTTTTGATTAAATGTTCTAATCAAAGCTTAAACACCATGAATACTACCCTAAATACCTATAGCCACCCTACCACCTTGTTAAGACAAAAAGTAAAAGCATGCCCTCCCTTCCTTGGGGGGTGCTGGCGTTGTGAGGTAAATAAGAGGATATTTTCCTCTTGTTTAATCACTAGTTCATCTCATTATTCTACTACTACTAAATCTCACTAGAAATCACACTATACTTAGAAACTTTAGAAGTTTCATAGAACTTGTGTTTGTAGCTTGAACTCGACATTTCTAAGGTAGAAATTTCGAGTGTCATACTTGGCTCTAAGGGTACTTGTTAGTTGTTCTAGTATAACAATATACAAGTGATTAAGGATAGTCTAGGTGCATCACCAAGGAGAGTTCCTATGCTTGGAACTAGGAATTTCATCCATATATCTTTAAGCTCAAGAACAAGTACAAGAAGGTGTCTTGTACTTGTGCCCATACACGAATAATAGTCAATGTAAGGAACACTTTTCTTTCACTATTTCGATTTAAATAGTTAGCATGTAACTAGATCTTGAAACTAATTAAAGAGTTAATTAGTATTACTTAAGAAATGTCTTAAGTGTAGGTATATGAACCTAACACAACCCACCTTTGGTCTTGTTGTATTCTCCAAAGGCCCCCCTGCCTTTTCACAATCGCCCTTATCTCCTCAAGTTGGGCTCTTTTGGCCTCCACTCTTAATCTCTCCCTATCATTCACAACATGGTGCCTATCATAGAAAGTCTCTAACCTCCCACCTTGAACATCTTGGCAAGTGTGGGACTCCTCTACTCGCTTGATAATGGTCTTCAAAACATTGCTTGTATTTGCAAAATATGAAGCCATTTGTTGTTGCCAAGGTTCTAAGGGTGTACTCTCATAGGTCCCCGCCTGAAACATGAGGATATCGGTGTGTTAGGTTGGGTTTTTTTGTGATTGTTGTTGTGGATGTTGTAGTTGAAAATGGAAAAAAAACCTCCCTCAATTCTCTCAATCTATTTTTTCTCTTGCACCATTTCATTCTCTTTCTCCCTCTCCCTTCTTTTGCTCCCACCAACATTTATAATCCCTTGTCCCCTATTCTTATCCTCATCTAAGGGAACACTTCTCGGACAAAATAAATCTGATGCTCTTGGCCCTCTAGGTAGAGGTGAATGGAGGGGACGCGGTAGCCTAAAATATCCCAAGCCATCACTCCCTAACCACACTCCTTATAATGGGGGATTAATTAGTAACCTTGAACATCTTGAATTCATCTAAGGCAAGGCAGTTATAAACGGTGTAGCTCTTGGTTTGATCGGAGGCTTGATCATCATAGACACTTCCCTCATAATGCTTAACCAAGAAAGTGCTCAACTCACCAAGATGAATGCAACCCCCCCCCCCCCCCCCCCCCCCCCCCCCCCCGCCACCATAGTCTTTTTATGGTGCTTAAGGAAAGCTTCCATGAATAGCTTGGCTCAATCCGGAATGTCTACTCTCTCCGAAAGCATATGCTATAAAATTACCCGAACTTATTATAACACCCGCGAATTTTGGTTTAGGAATTTTCTAAGTTAAATGAACGCTTTATTTATTACTTAGCCTTAGTTTGGATTTAAATAGTAATTTAGCCTAGTTGGGTAGGAGGCGTTTCTTTTTCGTTCGTATAGGGTCCAGAAATGAATTATGTGCGCAATTCTAGTGGGTATGGACCCATTTTGCGATTGGGCCTCATGGAGCCTTTTTGGGTCTTTTCCTATGTTGTGTTGTTGAACCAATTCACCTCACTTCACCTTGCTCACCAAAAATTTTAGCAAACTGTCTTTCTCCCTCTATCCTATAACCTCCATTAAACTCTTGGTTCTCTAAAAAGCTTGAAACCTCCATAGCATACCCAATTATTCACCAAATTCCTTAGTTTTTGTACCAATCTTTTCCTTTCTTCTCCATCTATCTTTCTAAGTAAAAATGTTACCAATTTTCTCATTCTTTCAAAAAGTCTATCTCTCTCAAAGATGGAAATTTCTCATATTCTTGCATTGTGTGTTTAGGTGGTGACTTCGAGGACCCGGACAAGGATTATTTTCTCATTGAAGAAGACTTAGAAGAGTAGGTGAGCTAAGAAGGTAACGTAGACGGGTTACTAGACATCACACTCTTTGTTAGACTATATGACTTTGGTTAGTTTCACATGCAAAAGTTAGATTTTTTTTTTATACATTCTTGATTTATTAGCATGATTGTTGTATGTTTAGTGGATCTCTTGTGGTTCATGTGTTGCTGGGTAACTTGTATGTTGTTGAAAATTTCATGGAAATGTCATTATGATGAACTTACGGATTTTGTGTTGAATCATGTGCTTTTAATCTCCATGTTATGCGTATTATGATCTTCATATGAAAAACTATTAATCTTATGATGATTTTAATTGGGCGTGAAAATGATCATATTTCCTGTAATACCCGGTATTTTAGAGATGTTGACCGACCTTTGACTGACTTTGACCGTAGGGGGGATTGACCGTAGGATGAGATTTTGGGAAAGTTGTACTCTCAACATGAGGTACTCGACCTACTGGACTCTACTTGGTCGAGTGTAAGTGTCACTCGACCGAGTGCATCCTACTCGACCGAGTGCACACTTACTCGGTCGAGTACGACGGGATTCAAACCGCGAAATATATACCTCGGGGCTTGATTCATAAATCATTATTTACAATTACGTTTCTCTCTCTGGAAACCTAAACCTAATCCCCATACTCTCAAACCCCAACCCCCCTATGGGACGACCACTTGTAAAGCCGCAGCGGGACCCTGGCAGCAAGCGTGACCGTTGTAATAAGGAGGACAAATGGTCTGATCATGTAAGTACCTTTCGCATAGTTATCCTTTGACTTTAGCGACCATGGTTGTAATATGGTTTGTATTGTGTTGTAGAAAGTATAGATGATGCAATGTGTACTTGTACCAGTGTGTGTGTGTGCGTGTCTGTGTGTGCGCGTCGTATGATGGCTAATTGCAGGAACGCTAAAAGGTAGGATATTCTTACTCAGTAATTATGTGTATTAATCATTGTGATTAGATGATTTATTATGAGATTATATGATAATTGATATGTGATTGATGATGATGTTTGACAACTTCAAAATGTGTCGTGTTTAGTAGTGTTTATTAGGTTCAATTAATGTACTTTTTACGGGTCGTTAGCATTGTTTTATGCTAACCTTAGTCCTTGTAATTATGTTGTTATTTAGTATTTTTAAGTCAAATTTTAGAGTCAAACCCGGAAGTCAACAAAAGTCAAAGTCAAACCTGAGACCCGAGACCCAAACCCGACAATTGGAGTGGGCTACGAACAAATTATCAATGCAAGAAGAGCAAGTCCAAAGGGTCAATGGAAGTCAAGGCGAGACTAGCATTCAAAGGGGTCAACGAAAGTCAAGGCGAGCGTAGAAGAGTAAAAACTGGCAGCATGAAACGCTGCCAGCGTCCCACGACGCTGCCACCGTCCTGGTCTCAGACAGGTGTTCCTTCATTCTCTGTCTTGTCATTTTGAGGCCCATTTCTCAAGGCGCTAGGTTTCCGGAGCCAAGGGTATAAAAGAGCCAAATTGTAGAGAGAGAAGCATGCAACATTCCACAACAAAATACATTAGAATTCTCTCAACTTTTGTTCTTCATTTTTGGCTTGTAATTTGGTTGAACTTCATTATTTTGGGTTGTAATCTTTGAATTATGGGTAGCTAATCTTCCATTTCTTAGTGTAATTGGAACAAGTTCTCTCCTTTTAGCATTGTAAGACTTTTCGAACCTCTTCTTCTCTATTTAATACCATATTCTCATGTTTAAATTCCATTGTTGAATGAATTATTGTTGAGACTAACCATCTTAGCAAGTGTTTGTTTAATTAGTGCTTTGTCTAGATAAATTTGGTTAATTTGTCTTGATATTGTTGAAGCAACCTTGAAAGATTGTAACTTTGGTTTAAAAGTTGTAATCTTTTGAGTGGAATGTGGTTTATTGTGTGATTAGAACATGGTTTAATGTTTTATTACATGATTCTAGCTTGTTTCTTTGGTTTTGTGCTTAAAGCTTGCATCTTTGATTTGGGCTCATGGTTTAATGGGTGTAAATTAGGCTGTAAAGGGTCATCCTTGGTTGGTTTAATCCATGTTGACTAATTTCTTAGAAACTTGTATTAGATAATTAGAGAAGAGAGGAAAGGAAGAGTCTTTACTTTGTTAATTGTTGGGAACTTGGGAAAATTACACTAAGTTGTTTCTCCATATTTGAATATTTGAATCTTTAGCTTTAGTTGGTTATTTTAGACTTGTTAATGAATTTCTCCAATCAAACTTTCTCCTTATATGTTATCCTACATGTTTTCTCATTGTGAATATCATAGTTTGTAATTAATTTAAGCTTTTGTCTAAATTAGTGTCTTAATTTGTGATTAGAGTAATTAGTTAGTAATTAGTTTGTTAATTGGTTTTTAGCAAGAGTCTAGATTAGATTAATTTAGTTAATACCGCCTTCTCTTGGGTTCGACCCTATTCTTACCATTTACTACCTTTGTTTAAGATAGTTTGTGTTTGTTTAGGAGTTATAAATTGTTATTTGATCATAGTTAATTTGTGGAATTAACGACACGTGAAATAAGCTCGTCAAATTTGGCGCCGTTGCCGGGGAAGGCAATATAGCTAAATATTATATTGAAACTCTTGAAAGTGTCATAATTTGTTTAGATTGTTTTTCAAATATTTTCTTTAGTAGTGTTTATAGATTACTTTGTGTTGAAGTTACTAATTTGTGTTGTTGAGTTGTTTTAGAGTTTATGCCTACGTCACAAGAGGGAATTGGTGACCAAGATATTGATCCATCTTCAAGTAGCATATCAAATTGGTTATTTTCAAATCCCCTTTATAGGAGACCTTTTTGGAGGGATCCTAGTGAAGAGGAGTTGGAAAATAATATTTTTCAAGAACAACCGGTGTGACAACCCTCGCGAATGCGGAAAAAAAACATACAAGCATGTGATTAATATAGCGGAAAATACGGTGTTTTTAAAACTTTTCACATGCAAATAGAAAGGTACGAGGAATGTCAATAATTACAAACCAAAATATAAAATACTACAAGAGACGTAGTCTCTCAAAATGCTATCCAACATCAAAGTTATTAGCACCTAGCTAACAACGTCTAGAGGTGAATCATCAAGGCCAACGCCCGCTAGCTCACACCCGAACCCAAAATACCACAAGCAAAAAGGCATCCAATCAAGCAACCTGTTCATCCATGAAAAACATGAACGCCACAGTCAGTGGGGAGTTACTCCGGGTTCTCCCAGCCATATCACATTAAACGTACATAAACGGAAATACGAAAGTAGAAGCATGCATATATGGATATACATGTGAAATACGAGAAGGATAAATAGGAAATTCAATACATAAGAATATCGATCCATGAAGTACAAAACCGTAACCATCATATTATAAAAAGACTCGGGGATGACACTCTTAGGCAACCATACACTCTCACTAGGGCTTGCATCTCACCGTTAGCGGCATAAGTTTGATAAGATTGAGACACGACAAACAAACCATGCCAAGTCATCCAACGATCACAAGTAATCAATCATATAATCATCCATTCAAACGTACAATACGTTGACGACATCTCTCACGGTAAATGACACGCACTAGCACCGTGTACCTGCAAGTATGATTAAAAGGCATCCACTTGATAAAACATTGCCCTGAACGCATACACGATTCAATACATTTCGTATATGTAGACTAATTTCCTCCTGGTAGGACGACGATATAAATATCTAGTACTAGTCTAAACCTTGCCAGACTCTCGGAATAAACCATTTTCCGATTCGACAAGCGATGACATTTCGCATCCAAGACTCGGTCAATCATAGACACCGAGTACCCCAAATTCGGTCAACCTTCACGAAAGAGGCGAAAAAGAGCACAAGTCTCACAACAAGCGGTACGCTACATGCAATGACACCAATTCGCAAGTATACAACATTTGACGGCCGGGTCGATCAACGCAAATCGTTCGCCTCCCAACAACGTCGTCATATGCCCACTAACACATGCAATTAAGCAGTAATGATACACTCCCAGTTCCAACATTCCAGCCTTACGAACGTGGAGGTAGCCAAGGGAATGAGAGTACAAAGCACATAGGAAATTAGTGCTCAAACCGTAACACGTGTAAAACCGACTCAAAGTGGGACATATCGAAAACCGTCATAAAACATGCGATACAAGCGAATGGATTATCATATATTCGAAACATTTTTACGATAAATGAACCATCGGAAATATTATAAATGAAAACATGTGAAAGAAATTGCAAAGGAAAGTCAGCGTGTGCCAGCCGGTCAAGGGGGCCGGCTGCCGGCTACCCGGCTGGCACCCATTGTAACAATTGAAAACAAGTGAAAATACAGAGTGTCCCAGCCGGTCAAAGTGACCGGCTACCGGCTACCCGGTTGGGACCAATATCATATGAGAAAATGAAGACATATTCAGGTGTGTCTCAGCCGGTCGGCCGGCTGAGACATAATTCATGCACAAAGTATTAAGTAACATAAATAATATACAGCCACTCCCCAGCCGGTCAGCTGACCGGCTGCCGGTCGGCTGGCTGGGGTCCAATATGCATGAAAATCACAATTTTCACTAAGGTTCAACATTCAACAATCATCATCTAATATCACAAATCATCAATTCTCATTATTATTTATCAACTAACAACTACTATCATCAACAACACAATTCCTATGATTACTAATCCTATTCTAAATACGATTACTAACATAGAAAACACATAAAACACGTAAATGATATCGAGTAACCCTTCACCGTTACCTTTTCGCGTCTTCACTCCTCGTCGAGGTCCTCTTCAATCAAGTAGTAGTCCTTGTCGAGGTCTTGGAGGTCACCACCTACAATTAGATAATAAAAGATGAATATTATTCACCTTTGAGAAAGACGGATAAATTGAAAAGCGAGAAAGACGGTAATTTTTTTACCAATTAAGATAGAGGACGATGAGAGGGAAAGAATAAGGCGAACTTTAGTGAATTTGAGCGAGTAATGAAGGAGTAGCGATGATTTAAAGCTTGAACAGTTATGGAGGTTAGGGTTTGATGGTTACTTGGTGAGGAAGAAGAAGATTGAATGTGAGGGTGAGTTAGGGTTAAGGGGAGTATATGAAGAAGTAAGTGGAAAACATATGGGAAAAGCCCAAAAACGTCTTAAGACATAACTTACTCGAAATCTCGCGTAAAGTCCAAAAACGAACTCGGAAATTCTAAACTAGACACGGGAAATCTAATTTTAAACTAAAACTAAATTTCGCTGAAAAGTATATGTATAATATTTTTACTATAAAAATAGGGTACATTTGCGGGTGTTATAATCACCCCACCTTTTAAAAAGTTTCGCCCTCGAAACTTTAGCGAAAGAAAGATACCTTAATCGAATAGGCTTGGATATTTACTACGCATAGAAGCTTCCGTTTCCCAAGACTCTTCTTCGACATTGGCACATCTCCATAAGATTTTCACTAATGGAACCACTTTACTTCTTAACTTCTTATCCTTGCTATCTAGGATGCGGATCGGCTTCTCTTCAAAGGACAAATTCGGTTCTAACTCGGGCATTTCAGCTTGAAAGACATGGCTTGGATCACTAACATACTTTCTCAATTGAGAAACATGGAATACATCATGAACCTTAGCCAAATTCGGGTGTAAGTCCAACTTGTAAGCAACGGCACCAATCCTTTTCACAATATCAAAGGGTCCAATGTATTTCGGGCTCAATTTACCCTTAACACCAAACCTTTTAACACCTTTCATCGGAGATACCTTCAAGAATACTTTATCACCAACTTCAAATCCTAACGGTCTTCTCCGGACATCGGCATAAGACTTTTGTCGGTCTTGAGCGGCTTTCATTCTATCACGAATGACCTTCACATGATCAATGGTTTCAACAAGAACATCGGGACCTAAGTCACGAACATCACTCAATTGATTTTAACATATAGGACTTCGGCATTTTCTTCCATAAAGAGCTTCATAAGGAGCCATCTTGATCGAGGCATGATAACTATTGTTGTAAGAAAACTCCACTAACGGTAGACTCTTTTCCCAACTAGATTGGAAGTCGAGTGCACAAGCCCTAAGCAAGTCTTCTAAGGTCTGGATAGTCCTCTCGGTCTGACCATCAGTAGCTGCATGAAATGCGGTACTCATCAACAATTTACCACTCATGGCTTCTTGTAAAGCCTTCCAAAATCTTGAACAAAACGTCGGATCTTGGTCGGATATAATCTCCTTGGGAACACCATGGTATCTAAAAATATCATCAACATAGGCTTTCGCTAGTCGATCTAAACTCCAAGTCTCTTTGATCGGAATGAATCTAGCACACTTGGCCAAACGATCAACAACAACCCAAACAGCATCTTTACTTCCAACGGTCCTTGGCAAAGCCATGACAAAATCCATAGAAATAGATTCCCACTTCCATAGTGGAATATCCAAAGGTTGTAGCAATCCACCGGGCCTCTTGTGTTCGATTTTCACTTGTTGGCAAGTAAGACATCATCCAACATAAGACACAACATCGCCTTTAAATTTCGGCCACCAAAATTTTAGCTTCAAATCTTTATACATCTTATCACCTCCGGGGTGAATAGAATAAGGGGAAAGGTGAGCTTCATCAAGAACTCGCTTTCGCAAGTCAAGAGCATTAGGAACAAACAAACGGCCATGGGATCGAAGGACACCTTTATCATCAAACTTGAAATCTTTAGCTTTTCCTTCTAGAAGTTTGGCTTGAATAGACTTGTAGGTAGGATCATCAACTTGGCTTTCGCGGATCTCACGGAGGAAAACAGGTTCAGCAGTCATAGCACCAGCATAATCAAATCCACGTTCCACGAATTCCAACTTCAACATTCGAAACTCAATACAAAGATCATCGGGTAATACTCGTATAGCATTCAAGGAATGAGAAGATTTCCTACTAAGAGCATCGGCAACAACATTTGCCTTCCCTTCATGGTACAACAACTCAAAATCATAATCATTC
The DNA here is from genome assembly GCA_022085475.1 of Heliosperma pusillum. Lineage (NCBI taxonomy): Eukaryota > Viridiplantae > Streptophyta > Magnoliopsida > Caryophyllales > Caryophyllaceae > Heliosperma > Heliosperma pusillum. The sequence goes on from JAIUZE010075331.1 coordinate 91,555, forward strand.
ACCAATTCCAACCATCTTCTTTGTCTCATATTCAACTCTTTTTGAGTAAATATGTACTTAAAACTTTTGTGATCGGTGAATATACGACAATGAACACCAATAAGGTAGTGTCGCCACTCTTTCAAAGCATGAACAACGGCGGCCAATTCCAAATCATGAGTAGGATAGTTCACTTCATGAACTCTCAACTGTCTCGAAGCATAAGCCACCACTTTCCTACTTTGCATAAGTACACAACCCAAACCCATCTTGGAAGCATCACAATAGACATCAAAGTCTACACCATCTTCAGGCAAAGTCAACACCGGAGCGGTAGTCAACCTTTTCTTTAACTCTTGAAAAGCGGCTTCACAAGCTTCATTCCATAGGAATTTGGTTTCCTTCTTCAACAACTGAGTCATCGGTCTAGCAAGCTTAGAGAAATCCTTGACAAATCTACGGTAATAACCAGCTAAACAAAGAAAACTTCGAATCTCTCTAATATCAGTCGGACTCTTCCAATCAACAACGGCCTCAATCTTCGAAGGATCCACCATTACACCTTCTTTAGAAATCACATGCTTAAGAAAGGACACTTTAGGTAACCAAAATTCACACTTAGAGAACTTAGCATACCACTTCTGACGACGTAGAACACCCAAAATAATCCTCAAATGAATAGCATGCTCTTCATTGGACTTGGAGAAAATAAGAATATCATCAATGAATACCACCACACACTTGTCAAGATACTCACTAAATGTGCGGTTCATTTGATCCATAAAGATAGCGGGAGCATTCGTCAATCCAAAAGGCATTACCTTGAACTCATAATGACCATACCTTGTACTAAAAGCGGTCTTCGGAATATCAACATCTCGAACAGGAATTTGGTGATAACCGGATCTCAAATCGATCTTTGAAAAAGTAGAAGCACCCTTTAATTGATCAAACAAATCTTCAATTCTTGGTAAAGGATACCTATTCTTGATTGTAATCCGATTCAACTCACGATAATCAATACAAAGCCTCATAGAACCATCCTTCTTCTTGACAAAAAGAACAGGAGCACCCCAAGGTGAGGCACTTGGTCGAATAAAACCCTTTTCAATCATATCATCCAGCTGCTTCCTTAATTCTTTCAATTCAGTCGGAGCCATACGGTAAGGAGCTTTGGCTATTGGACCAGAACCAGGAACAAGATCAATAGAGAATTCAACATCACGCTCGGGAGGAATCCTGGGCAAATCTTCGGGGAATACATCAGCGAATTCTCGAACAATAGGCACATCTTCAATACTTGGCAAAGAGGTATTTGAAGAAGTCACAACACACAAGAATGCTTGGTGACCTTTTCTAACCATACTTACCAATTTCATGCGGAAATTAAACAGACACACCTTTACGGGGTATGAGATCCCTTATAGTTATTTCTAACTCCTAAAGGACTCTTTAAATAAATTTTTTGATCACGACACTCGAACCTAGCATGATACAATGCTAACCAATCAATACCTAATATTATATCAAACTCCCCTAGAGGAAACTTAAGGAGATTTGCGGGAAAGATAGAACCCGCAATAGATATTGGGACATTTGGATAAAGAGTAGAACAAGAGATAATATCTCCGGATGGTAAGGATATGGGAGTATCCTCACTAGATGTAGGCTCGATAGATAATTTATTAGCATATGTCGATGACACAAAAGACATAGAAGCACCGGTATCAAATAGAATAAGACACGGTTGCTCTAAGATTGAGAACATACCCGTAATGATCTCAGGATGAGCATCGGCTTCGGCACGGCTCATGACAAAGATGGAACCCTTAGGTTTAGGAGGAGGAGGGGGCAACTTTCGATCGGGGCAATCCTCGTAACGATGACCACCCTTTTGACAAAAGTAGCAAACATAAGGTCGGTTGTTACAAGATCTACCGGGGTGTAGAGGAAGTCTACAACGGTGACATTGACAACCTTGAGCTTGAGCTTGAGGAGTATAAGGCCTATGAGCCACATTTGAAGTAGCTCTAGGAATAAAAGGAGCAGGATTCCTTGTATTTGCATTGGAAAGAGGATTGAATCTCCTCTTGTTAGCATAGGAATTAGAAGGAGACGGAATAAACGGCCTCTTCCCAAAAGCATTCGGCCTAGGAGCATAAGAAGGAGAGGGATTATTCATCAAAGCTTCATCTCTAATAGCCTTCATTGAATTCTCGGCCCACAAGGCATCATCATAAAGATCTCCAAAGGAATTTGTATTCCTTCTTACTTTACTTTGCAGAACGGCACTCAACTTGTTTCGGTAATAGAACGCTCGGTCCTCATCATCTCGGATAAGTCTTGGAGCAAAATGAGCAAGCTTATTGAACTCCGTAGTGAAGTCCTGAGCTGACAAATTGCCTTGTTTAAAGTCAATGAACTCTTTAAGCCTTTGTTGCTTAAGCTCTTTAGGATAGAATCTACCCTCCACAAGAGCTTTGAAGCAAGCCCAGTTGAAGTCTTCTTCAAGAACAGCGGTGGCACTTGTGATAGCCCACCAGTTATCAGCTTCCCTAACAAGGAAATGCTTTGCGATCCTCACGTTGTCCTCTTCGCGGACTTGGTATAGATCGAACTGCTTCTCCATCTCACGGAACCAAACGGATAACTCCGTAGGATCCGGTTCTCCACCATATGGTAGGATCTTACTTCTAGCTATCTGTCTAGCTACCCACGCGTAGCCACCTTGATGGTTATCCTCCCTTCTAGGGTGAACTTGGTTGGCATTAGCTAAAGCGGCATCCTGCTGATTTTTCAGCACTTGAGCAAGAGCCTCCATCATAATGTTCTCAGCTAAACGCGGTCTAACCATCTTCATAAGAGACAAAAACAAATTAAGTTACTCCTATCAATTAGCATAAACAAATAGACTACCAAGTAAAGTCCTTAACTTCTACCCAATCTCTCATTTATTATTTCAAGGTCAAGTAGTTTAAGTTAGGGTTCACGTGTGTGCGTCGGGAGCGATAAAAGCTCTGATACCAACTGTGACAACCCTCGCGAATGCGGAAATATAAAACATACAAGCATGTGAAATAATATGCGGAAATACGGTAATTTAAAAACTTTTATACATGCAAGATAGATAAAACGAGGAGTGTCAAAATATTACAAACTAAGTACGAAATACAACAAAGAGACGGGGTCTCTCAAAATGTTAGCAAAGAACAAGTGTTTAGCAAAACTAGCTAAAATCGTCTAGAGGTGAAACTTCCAAGGACAACGCCCGCTAGCTCACACCCGAACCCAAAATAGCATAAGCAAAAAGCCATCCATGCAAGCAACCTGTTCATTCATGAAAAACATGAACGCCACAATCAGTGGGGAGTATCTCCGGGTTCTCCCAGCCATATCACATTAAACGTACATAGAAGGAAATACAAAAGTAGAATCATGCATATAGAGATATACATGTGAGATACGATAAGAATAGATAGGCAATCCAATATATAATGATAAGATTATATGGAAATCAAATCCGAAACCATCATGATATTCAAAGACTCGGGGAAGACACTCTTAGGCAACCGAATACGCTCACTAGGGCTTACATCTCACCGTTAGCGGTATAAGTTTGATAAGATTGAGACTCGACAAACAAACCATGCCAAGTCATGGAATGACCATGAATAATCCATCATGTAATCACCCATCCACACATAACAATACAATGACGATGCCCAATCATGCAATGACCATGAATAAAATCATGAAATCACGCGTTCAAGAACAACGACA
>JAIUZE010075332.1:6324-32616 GCA_022085475.1 Heliosperma pusillum
TCTTTTATGTTATTCATGTTTTATTAAACTCGACATTCGTGGCTGGGAGAACTCGGAGTTACTCCCCACTGACTGTGGCTTCCGTGTTTATATTTAATGCGGTTGGCAGGTTTGTGATGCATACTTTGGGTACATTGACGAGCTAGCGAGCGAAGTATTTACCTTGGACCTATATTCGGTTCTTGGATTGTATATTATTATACACTCTTTTATTTCTGTATTTATACGGGAGATATGTCTCCCGTTTCAGATACTTTTTATGTATAATATTATTTCCTTTTTGTTATGAACCTTTTTCTTTAAGACACCTTCGTTATGATGAATATATTTAATGATAGGTTCCGGTTTTAAAATTTACCAATTTTCACTAAAGTGAACCTATTAGAAACGTATTCTCATCTTTTATTTATTCAAATTACTTGTTTATCTTTCCGCAAATTTGAGGGTGTCACACTATTTACATAACTGACTACTTATTCCATAAAGCCCCTCCTGCCACCTCTCTATATAAGTACACCTGTTTGTGCTTTAACCTAATTCATTCATATCACCAACACACAAGAAAGAAAGTGAATTAGAGAAGAAGGAAGGTAGGAGAAGGTAAAGCAATAAGGGTTTATTATTTATCTTTCTCAAGTAACTTTATTATCAGATCTGATGGCTGCACCACGTAAGTACCTTTCAGTAATTATCGTTATAATCAAGATCCTATAATTTATGTTTACATGTGGTATCAGAGCATGGTTGTGATTATAGTTGTAATTCTGATTAATGTTTTAATTATGTTTTTATGAATGAATTTAATGTTTTAATCATGATGTTGTAACATTCATTCATAATTGATTGTATACCCTTATGATAGATATTGTATCCTTATATCATAATCGTTTCCGCTGCCCTAATCGAATTATTTCGTTTTTAATTGATCTATGATGATTTCTATATGATTTATGATGAATATTTGCGCTGCCCTAATTCAATTTGTATGATTTATTTTGATTATTATGCGTATGAATGCCGTCTGATTTCTATCCTACTCGATCGAGCTAATGCTCACTCGATCGAGGCGTTTTATTTATGCTTCTGCTCGATCGAGCTAACTGCTTACTCGATCGAGTCTTTCTTGCTTTGCTTCTACTCGATCGAGCTCACTGCTTACTCGATCGAGTCTCTTCTGATTTGCTTATGCTCGATCGAGCTGATGGTGTACTCGATCGAGTGGTTCCCTTTTGCCTTGTTCTCGATCGTGCTAAAGTCTTTCTCGATCGAGATGCCTTGTTTATTTTTTCTACTCGATCGAGCTGTTGTTTTACCCGATCGAGGACTTCCCGTGCTGTTTCTGAGGTTTATCGTCTGTTTTACCGTATTCTTGTGTAATATTATGTCGTTATGCTTATAGAATTAATTTATTTAGCGTACATTATTATTATATATCAATTATACATTAGTTATATCTTATGTATCGTTTAAAGGAGACCTCCGCATTATGACGTGTTGAAATTCACCACAGTGAATTCATCTCGTACGCGATAAGATCTCATAATGTATTTAAATTGGACATTCACATTATGTTGATGTTCACCACAGTGAACTCAAATTATGCAGTGAATATCCGACTAAGCATCTAATGGGGTGAAATAACTCGTATTAAGGTTATTCCCACAGGTAACCTGACATTAAAGTAAAGCACCCAATAAAGAGAGTATTCTTGATTATGTAATTAAGCATGCGTAGGTTGTCCACAGATACTACACATTGCCTAATGAATGTTTATAAGTTACTCATTTAAGTTTCAAGTCTTAGTCATAATTGCTATTGTGTGATAAACTCAAAGCCTAATGTTATGAGCATTGTTCATAATGCAGTACCGTTGCAAAGCTCCCTCAATAACTGTGTCCAAGCAGTACCACAACTTGATGGTACTAATTACTCTGAATGGAAAGAGAATCTCGAGTTCTATTTAGGTATTCTTGAACTTGATCTGGTGCTTACTGGAACAGCTCCTGCTGAACCAGCTGAAGATGCGAGTAAAGAGGTACTTGATGAGTATAACTGGTGGAAGAAATGTGACAGTCTTTGCTTAAAATTTTTACGACTTACCACTGCACAAAACATTAAGTCCTCCATTTCGGAGACAGGCTATACTACAGCCAGTAAGTATATGGAAATCATTAAGGAACGCTTTCAGACTACCGATAAAGCGGTAGCTGGAAGACTTATGTCTGAACTTACCACTGCTACGTATAATGAGAATGTTACCACCATGCAGCAACATGTGCTGCATATGACGAATCTGGCAGTTAAGTTGGGAAAACTGGGCATGAAAGTTGAGGATCCGTTTTTTGCCCAATTTATAATCAACTCTCTGCCAGATAAGTTTGATGCTTTTCACCTTCATTACAACACCGTTAAAGAAATTTGGAGTGTTAATGAATTGACCAATAAACTGGTTCAAGAAGCAGCAAGAATCAAACAGAAAGATGAGGCTGATGCCTCAAGTAAGAATGGTGGTTTACCCCAGGCACATCATGTGCATCATGCAAGCGGGAAATCTAAAGGTAAGTTTGGAAACAGGAAGGGCATTAAGCCAAGCCCTTCTGATAAACCGTCTGCATCTGGCGTTAAGAAGGAAATTAAGAAGCAGGAAAGTTGCTTTTTCTGTAGAAAACCTGGGCACTTTCAGCAAGACTGCATAAAGCGTAAGAATTGGTTCGAAAAGAAGGGTAAGCCTTTGGCTTTAGTATGTTTCGAATCAAATTATGTTGAAGTTCCTTCTAACACTTGGTGGCTAGATACAGGCTCTAATGTACACATTTCGAATTCCTTGCAGGGATTCCTTATGACAAGAACCATAAATCCAAATGAGGCCTCCTTATACATGGGGAATAAAGAAAAAGCCTCAGTAGAAGCCATTGGAAGATTTAGCTTGGAATTAAGCACTGGATTTAAGTTGATTTTGGAGGATACACTTTATGTTCCCTCCTTCGGACGCAATTTAATTTCAGTTTCTAAGTTAGATAATAGTGGTTTTAAATTATGTTTTGGACAAGGTTGTTTCAGTATGTATCGAGACAATATTTATGTTGGTTCTGGGATTTTAGAAAATGGATTATATCGTATTTATTTAGATAAATTGTTTTCAGAATCTCTTTGTGTTTCTTATAATGTTTCTCTGCATAATAATGTTGGTTCGAAACGTGGAAGATGTAATGAAAGTTCCTCCTTCTTGTGGCATAAACGTTTGGCCCATATTTCAAGAGAAAGAATGAACATATTGGTTAAAGACAATATGTTACCTTCTCTTGATTTTACTGATTTTGGGACGTGTGTGGAATGCATTAAAGGTAAGCAAACCAAACACACCAAGAAAGGGTCCACAAGAAGCACTGCGTTATTAGAAATTATACATACAGACATTTGTGGTCCTTTTGATGTTCCCTCCATGAGCGGAGAGAAATATTTCATCACATTTATCGATGATTATTCACGTTATTGTTACCTTTACCTTTTGCATGAAAAATCTCAATCAGTAAACGCCTTAGAGGTTTACATTAAGGAGGTTGAAAGGCAATTGGGAAAGAAAGTGAAAATCATAAGGTCAGATAGAGGTGGTGAATATTATGGCAAATATGATGAATCAGGACAACATCCTGGTCCCTTTGCAAAACTCCTTGAAAGTTTAGGTATTGTCCCTCAGTACACAAATCCTGGTTCTCCATGGATGAATGGTGTAGCTGAGAGGCGTAATCGAACCCTATTAGAGGCTGTAAGGACAATGATGAGTAATACCAACTTACCCATGAAGTTGTGGATGCATGCCCTTATGACTGCTGTGTATGTTGGAAACCGGGTTCCCAGTAAGGCAGTTTCAAAGACACCATTTGAACTGTGGAAAGGGTGGAAACCAAGTCTTCAACATTTGCATGTATGGGGATGCCCAGCAGAGGCACGCATTTATAATCCACATGAAAGGAAACTCGATCAAAGAACCATTAGTGGGTTCTTTATCGGTTATCCAGAAAAGTCTAAAGGGTATAGGTTTTACTGTCCTACACACAGAACAAGAATTGTAGAAACCGGAAATGCCAAATTCCTTGAGAATGGCGAAGTTAGTGGGAGTGATCAGGTAAGGGATGTCATAGTCAATGAAGTTAGGGTGGCAATTCCAGCTTCCTTGCCCCCAATTTCAATTGATGATGTTCCACATAATGATAATGTTGACCCAGTCAATATTGTGGAACCTAACGTTGATGACCCTCCACTCCCGAATGATAACATTGCCACTGAAGTTGTTGATACAGCCCCTGAAATAGTATTAAGAAGGTCCACAAGACCTAGAAAGCCAACTACTTCAGATGACTATGTGTATCTACAACAATGTGAATTTGACATTAGTATTGATAATGATCCGGTTACGTTTTCACAAGCTATGAATTGTAATGATTCCGATAAATGGATTAATGCCATGAAAGAAGAAATGGAGTCTATGGCTAAGAATGAGGTCTGGGAGTTGGTCAATTTACCAGTAGGTCATAAGGCTGTCGGCTGCAAGTGGGTCTTTAAGACCAAGCGCGACTCCTCAGGTAATATTGAACGACATAAAGCCAGACTGGTAGCTAAAGGCTTTAATCAGAAAGAAGGCATTGATTATAATGAAACCTTCTCTCCAGTTTCTAAGAAGGATTCATTACGGATCATTTTAGCTTTTGTAGCTCATTTTGATTTAGAGCTACATCAAATGGATGTGAAAACGGCATTCTTGAATGGGAGTTTGGAAGAAGAAGTCTACATGGCTCAGCCTGAAGGCTTCATTATTGATGGCAAAGAGGACAAAGTCTGTATATTAAAGAAGTCCATTTATGGACTTAAGCAAGCTTCTCGACAATGGTATATTAAGTTCCATAATACCATTACCTCCTTTGGGTTTCAAGAAAACACTGTTGATCAGTGTATATACCTGAAGATCAGTGGGAGTAAGTTTGCATTTTTGGTCCTATATGTCGATGACATACTTATAGCAAGCAGTGATTTGGGACTATTACGTCAAACTAAAGATTTCCTGTCAAGCAACTTTGAGATGAAAGATATGGGAGAGGCGTCCTATGTGATCGGGGTGGAAATATCTCGAGACAGATCACAAAGGACATTAGGGTTGTCTCAGAAAGCCTATATCAGTAAAGTTTTAGAAAGATTTAACATGGTAAAATGTAATCCCAATGATGTTCCTATTCAGAAAGGGGATAAGTTCAGTCTAAGTATGTGTCCTAAGACTGAGCTAGAACGAAATACCATGAAAAACTTTCCTTATGCATCTCTGGTTGGAAGTTTAATGTATGCGCAGGTCTGTACAAGACCTGACATAAGTTTTGCAGTAGGTATGTTGGGTCGATATCAGTCCAATCCTGGAATGGGTCATTGGAGTGCGGCTAAGAAGGTTTTAAGGTACTTAAAGGGAACAAGGGACAAAATGCTCACTTATAGACATACTGATCAGCTCGAGGTTCTTGGATATGCTGACTCAAATTTTGGAGGATGCGTGGACTCAAGGAAAAGCACTTTTGGTTATGTGTTTGTTTTAGCTGGGGAAGCAATCTCCTGGAAAAGTGCTAAACAAACAATTATTGCCTCGTCCACTATGGAAGCTGAGTTTGTAGCGTGCTTTGAGGCTACTATTCAAGCTTTATGGTTGCGGAATTTTTTCTCAGGGCTTAGCATTATGAATTCTGTTGCAAGGCCATTGAGGATTTATTGTGATAATGCCGCAGCTGTCTTCTTTTCGAAGAATGACAAGTATTCTAAAGGAATAAAGCACATGGAAATGAAATACTTGTCAGTTAAGGAGGAAGTTCGGAAAAACACTGTGTCAATTGAGTACATTAATATTAGTGCTAATATAGCAGATCCTTTAACTAAGGGATTACCTCCAAAGACATTTTTGAAGCATGCTATTTATATGGGTCTGGAGGATAATCATTAAGGCTTTTCTTTTATGTATGGATCATGCTAGTGCTTTGTAATAATGACACTTATGTTTTGATTAATCCATTTATGTTTTATTATGATGATGATTTCCGAACATTTTTCTGTATCGTATTATTGTTATTGTATACATTATTGTTGCACGATTAACAGAATTAGTCCTTTTCCTCAAGGACATTATTTGGGGATTATGTTTGCTCCTTGTACAGACTGATTATTCTAAGTGATTGGTCCGTAGTACATGGAAGGACCACTTCTCTTTTATAGTAGTGTCTCCGCCATGACTCAACCAGTTGTTCAGGGATGATCAGGGTAATTAAGATAAACCCATTATGTATTCATTTAACCGTCTACGCGCCTTATGTTACAATTAAGTGTGACATTATGTTTTAATCAGTAATATGGTCCAAGTGGGAGAATGTAAGAATTATTATTATATTAATATTTAATTCTCTATTGTGTGGACCTAATTACTGATATTAGTTGCCTTAATTAAATAATGGTTAAATATATTGTTTCGGGTTTTTATTAGGAGTCCTAGTTTAAGTAGATTATGATAAATAGTTACAGACTATTTACATAACTGACTACTTATTCCATAAAGCCCCTCCTGCCACCTCTCTATATAAGTACACCTGTTTGTGCTTTAACCTAATTCATTCATATCACCAACACACAAGAAAGAAAGTGAGTTAGAGAAGAAGGAAGGTAGGAGAAGGTAAAGCAATAAGGGTTTATTATTTATCTTTCTCAAGTAACTTTATTATCAGATCTGATGGCTGCACCACGTAAGTACCTTTCAGTAATTATCGTTATAATCAAGATCCTATAATTTATGTTTACAAAGCGAACTGACATGTCCTCGTGAGAATTTCAAAGTGCCAAGTAAAATTTCAAAAACACAGTAATTTTTTAACCTTATCTTCAAAAAATCATATAAGAAAAAAAATCATTAAAGGCAACAAATGAACATGAGAAAAATCTATGGTTGTGTAGCCATGATAAGCCGATGAACAACACTTGATGTAATGAATGTTAAATACACATCACGAGTAAGTTAATGGAGATACTAAACCATGAAAGCTTCATGTAGTTTGAAGCATATTTGTTTTTACTGAAAAAATTAGAAATGTTTTTCACGTGTTAATGCTAATGTTTGAAATAATACTCCGTACCATTTTGAGGAGCCTTGAAGAACGTTGGGAAGGAACCCACTCTCAAATATGTGGTGATAGATGAACCATCTCAACCAAAACCTTAAGGTGATGGTTGAGGCCCATATATTATAGTTATATTCTATTATGCCCCCTCACTCGAAATGCCTGTTGGGCTTGAAGAGTGGATGGTTAGTGCACATGCTCCCCACACTCTCAAATATGTGGTGATAGATGAATCATCTCAACCAAAACCGTCTAACATTTGGGTGTGTAATAGACCATTGCGCGATCAAAATTCCGTCGCATAAACCACTGACTTTTTTATACACCACACAAAATCTGAAAATGAAGCTAAGACTTATTCTCATAACAACCCTACTATATGCCAAAAATAGACCTAAGCATGGAGAAATTCCCTTCCTCTATTTCTAGGTTATTTGTAAACACATCTATTTTAATGAATTATAAAACTAAAAGGATTTTGGGAGTGTAACAGTTATAAACTAAGAATATGTTTAAGGGAGTAATGAAAAATGTATGATTATTTTTCTCATTCGAGAAGTCATTAATCTAAGGCCCCAAAAACCCCTTTTGAGCCCGAAAGCCCCATGTTGCCCATTTGTGTTGGACTTCGGCTTATAAATTAGGCCTGGACCAGCTCAACCCAGCTCGCATAAATGAGTTGTGTTTTTGTCTAAACTCGGACCAAGCGCTACCCTTGATCACCTCTAATATGCATTGATAAATGTGCAAAAAGAAATGGTTTTGAATCGAACTTTAATGAGGAGTATAATTTTATAAAAAAAATGTAATGTGATAAAAAAATTTTATTCAAAACGTCTGAAATGGTAGAAATTTTAAAACTTTATTTGAAATGTAGTAACTTTAAAGAAGCCCTAAATTTGTTGTTAGCTACAGCCATATTTTCACCAAACAAAACTGTGTTAAAAGATAATGGTAACAAAAAGGGCGTACAACTAACTTTTTCCCTAACATTCTCTGTATTTTGATAGCAAATCTTGCTCAGAACGTCTGAAAATGTAGTAATTTAAAAGATTAATTTAAAATGTTACAACTTTGAAAAGGCTATTAATGAAGCATGTTTGGCCCAATTTTTAAAAATTGCTTTTGTTTTTCAAAATGAATTTTTTGATAAGCTATTTCTAGGAAAAATTGAAGGTGTTTGGCTATACTTTTACCAAAGTGTTTTTCAAAAGGAGCTTTTTTACATAATCAAATGAAAAAGGCAAAAATTATCAATAAAAGTATAACAAGATGGGTCTCTATTCGAAGAGAATTAAATTTATGAATGAATAAGTATTTATTTTATTTTATTAAAATGTTTATAACATACAAAATTTTCATTTATGTAATAAATGTCATAAAAGTACAAGTAAAAGCTAGAAGCTAGAAGCATCAAATTGGTGCTTCTACTTCTAAAGGCTAAAAAGTGATTATGAGCTATTTAAAAATGCTTTTCAACTTGCAAAAAATGTGTGTTTGAACAAGTTTAAGCTTTTAATTACTAAAAGCTCTTGCAAAAACCTGGCCAAACACGTACGTAGTAAATTTTATTTTTTCTTTCCATTCATACCACTACAAAAAAAAAGTCGTAGTTAGCTACAACCATATTTATAGAAGTTAATGGACCAAATGCAATCATCCTTACACCCTATAGATACTCAATTACAATAATTCGCTTAAACTCAATATCATATATAAAGTAATTAGTTATGGTCTCCTTCGGAGAAAATTTTATTCTATCTCAATATACCCTGAATCTCATCTTCCTTTTGCCACATCAATGAACTTTGGTGATGTTTATAATACCCACAATATTAATTTATAATCACATTTATTTCATTTTGATTCATGATATTTATTTTAATTTTATCATTTATCGGTTTTGATTCAATTTTCTAATTAATTCCGTTTTAAATTGATTTTTAGTTCGATTTCTTTTATGGACCGACTTTTATTAATTGCCGTTTTTTATGATCATAATTCAAACTCGAATTTGGCTCCAAAAGTGTGGCAGGTATTGTATACAATAGAACTTCCTATCTAGTCAAGTAAATGGATTAAATATAGCTTGGTTGGTGTTTGTTGCCATATCTCTAAATAATTTCTATATTGTTTTCCATACAACCTGTAACACCTGCGATTTTAGTAATTATAATTTAATAATATTATATTATTATTAGTTAGTATTAATTTTAGTTTTATATTAGATGTTTATAGTTGGGTAAAATCCGTGTCTAAACTATCAAACCGAGCCCTTATTTGGGTTCTACTCGGAAAATCTAGTGGGTTAGGCCTCATATTGAATAATGGGCACATGACTCTTTCCACTCACCAAAAATCAAAGTCAACATCTCATTTTCACCTTCTAACTTTTCAGCACACATCTCACACTTCATCTTCTCTAAAACTAAACCCTATTCTCCATTGTTGAGATTCATTAAACCTCTAAACACAAAACCTCACATAACTCACTCAATGCTCACTCAAATTCCCTAGTTTTTAGTCCAATCTTCCTCTTTTCTTTCCCTCTTTCTTTTAAGGTAAGAAAGTTTCTACTTTGCACCACTTCATTTTCCATCTTTTCCAAAGATGAAATTTGTTCATCTTTTATGTTCAACTTGTAGGAGGAGACTTTCAAGACCCCGTCAAAGACTACTTCTTGGTGGAGGAGGACCTAGAAGAGGACTGAAGAGCTAAAAGGTAACGGTGATAGGTTACTCGACATCGCTTTATGTGTTTACTTGCTTAGATTAGTGTTTCTTATTAAAGTTGAGTTCTTTGAGTTGTTTGCACTTGAATATGTGTTTATTACTCACTTGGGTGTTGATTTTAATCTCATATGTTAATCTTATGCAAAGTTATGTTAATGTTGTTGGATTTACTCATTTATTATGTTAAACTTGTGTTTGGGTAATAAATGTTGTCTCATGATGTATTAACTAACTATGGGTAATGATTGGTCATGATTATGTTGCATTTAATGTGATTTGATGATGATAAATGAAGGAAGAAATGATTGGGTAGTTATTGAATTTGATCGAGTTGTTATTGTTATTTGTTGATTTTCGCGAGCTTCATGCCCCAGCCGGCCTACCGGCCGCCGCCTACCCCAGCTGGCTGGAAGCCCCTCTTCCATAATTGGTGAAGTTTTGTTGCTTTTGGAGTAGCACGTGTCCCAGACGGGTGGCCGGCCGCCGCGTACCCCAACTGGCTAGGAGTCCATGGAGTTTGTTAATGTTGTTTATTGTTGTGCGTCCCCCGGCCGGGTAGTCGGCCGCGCCCAGCCGGCTGGGAGCCCCTTTCTCCTCTATTTCCTTCTTTTCTCGGTTTGCCTATGACCCCCAGCGGGGTAGCCGGCCGCCAGTCACACCCACCGTCTGGGAGTCCCTGCTCATTGTTGTTGTGCTTCTTTCTCTTCTCTTCTTCCCCTTGTCTTCACATGTAATGGTTTGTATGGTTTTTTTATCTCATAAACTTACGTAATTATATTAAATATGCATATTTAGACTATGAGATATCCCACATGATTTTATCACATGTTTAGTGACAGTTTTAGCATGTCCCCCCCCCCCCCCCCATTGTCACTTATGCCTTGAGTAATGGATCGAGTCTTGTATATTGGATGATTTGAACTCTCATTTCCCAGTTGCACCTCTATACTCGTTAGACTTGAAGTCGGAGCGATAGGGGTACAACCTTAATGCTTGTGCATTTGTTAGTGGGGATATGACGACGTTGTTGGGAGGTGAACGCATAGCGTTGATCGACCTGGCCCTGAAATGTTGTATCCTTGTGAGGTGGTCTCATTGCTTGTAGCGTACTTGCTTGTTTATTCTTCACCTCATCTCCGAGCGGGTTTAGCCGGAGGATGATGTTTGTACTCTTTCCGCCGCTTTCGAGCTGGTTCAGTCGTATATGGGGTACTCGCTTCCGTGTGGGTTTAGCCGGAAGAATCGAGTCTTGGATGCGAGGGTTTATCGCATGTCGAATAAGGAGGGTTTATCCCGAGAGTCTGGCCAGGTTTAGGCTATGACTTCCATATTGTTGTCGTCCTACCGGGAGGATTAGAGTCTTGAGTATACGACACGTTTATCGTATACGGTTCAGGGAAATGTTGATCTCGTGGACTAGTTCGTCTTGTCTTGCAAAGTACAGATGCTACTGCGTGTCATTTACCGTGAGAGTATGTTTGGTAATATGTTGACTTGTATACTTGGAAATTGGATGCCTATGACTGGTTTGCTTGTTGAGTCTCTAACCTTCTCAAGCACATGTTGCTAATGGTGAGATGTAAGCCCTTAGTGCGTATGTGCTTTCCAAGGGAAGTCTTCCCCGAGTTAATATTGTATGATGATGGTATAACGAATGTTTCACATGTTTATTCAATGTTATTATGAAATGCCTACTTATACTTTACATCATATGATTGTATGTATGATTTTATATGCTTATGGATTTGTTTATATACGTTTTGATGTGATATGGCTTGGAGAACCCGGAGTTACTCGCCACTGACTGTGGCACTCATGTTTATGAATAAACAGGTTGTTTGCAGATTATGTTTTTGAGGTTCATGAGTGAGCTAACGGGCGTTGGCCTTAGACGATTCACCTTGACGTTCGATACTAGTTTACTAGACATTTATTTTATACTTGACTACGTTTTCAGAAACTATGTCTTCGTTATTGTATTTATACTTTGATTTCGTTTCATTTGACTCTCCTTGTATTGTTGGCATGTAAAAAGGTTTTTAAAATCCCGTACTTTCCGTAATTTATGCATGCTTATTTGTTTTAAATTTTCGAGGGTTGTCACACAACCAAATGTTCATTGATTCTTATTCCATATTCATTTTTTGTTGGATTCGCATATGGGCCTGGGCCGCGCCAATCAAGGAGGAGAGAGTGTCCACTTTACAAGTCCAAGGAGGTTCCATCCCAAAACCAATTGGAAATGGGAGGATTAGCCCCTTGACTTATAAAGTAGATTACACTTCTCTTTTTCTCCAATGTGGGATAACCTTATATGTGATTCTTCACACGCCTCTTGAAAGCCCATAGACATTAATTAGACTCCTCAAATTAGTTACTAAATTACTTGTTAATTTAGTGTTTAATGATCTATGTAACATGCATGCAAATATAAAGACATTTATATAAAAGAAGAAATTTCCTCACATTGAAATGGAAATAAATGGGCACAATAAGAACTCCTTCTGATTGATCTTGAGCTATAATCAAGGATGATTCTAGAACAATCTACAAAATAGAAGACCTCCTTTAAGTTGCACCAAGATGAAACCAAATAACCTAACCTTATTATTAACTAGATAATAAGATAGATATAATACTACTAATATTAGTATATATTACTACTCTAGTAATACTTAGTAAATATTAGTATTATGAGAGTTTTAGTGAGAGGTTGATGTTTTGAGATATGTAGAAGGAATAGGGAAGAAAAATGAACAACAATTGGCCTTATATAGGCACAATGGCTGGCCCCCTACATGCAATTGTAGGTGATTTTCTTCTTATTTTTTTCTCATGCAAGGTGGTGGAGTGTAGTGTTAGTTGAAATGATTTTGGTGTACTATTCATGTCATAATCACTTGGTGACTTATGAGCATGAACAAGAACAACCATCATCACTCTCCACTTACTACTATGACCGGCCACATGTGGCTCTTATGGTCCATTTTGATTTTTGATATTTGTCCCATAAATACTTATTAATTAATCATATGCTTAGTTATCTTATATAATTAAGTATTAATTTGATCATATAACAATTATAAGGCACAAATTAATAAACAATATGTACTAAACATTTAAGTGATATTTTACCATTATATCAATATATAATGGGTCCCACAATGCTTAGTTAATTTATTTTACAACTCCTTGTAAATATAATTAACTAATTACCTCTACCTCAAAATATATATAAAACCTCAACTAATTTAGTAAATTAACAACTAATTACTAAGTTAGATCTTATTTAATCATATTAAAATAAGATATAAATTAATTAGTCAATTATTGCATAATTGAAAATTTAACTTAATCGAATTTGAGTTCCTAACTCAATTTCTAACAATTAACTCTCGTACATATCAAATATATGTAATGGACTAATCAACTGTATCATATACAAATAATTAGTTACTATTTGAGTTTCATCCTATAGGTGTGACCGAAAGGGATCAGTTGATCACCCCCGTCATACGAAAATAACGTCAAACTCTAGTCAGCCAACCATTATTGATTTACGTTAATCAACTGACTAATCATATACTCCCTCCTAGTTTACATGTTCTTCCCTTTTCTTTTGTACACAAGGATTAAGAAAGTGAATTTGGACCACATAAAACACACTACCCCACATACAATTGAATTTGGACCACACAAAAGCTTCCGAATAAAGAAAGAGGGAACAACACCAAACTAAGCTCAATAAGGAAATAGGGAACAACAATGAAACTAGGAGGGATTATATATAGTCAATAATATCCCAATTATATTCCTTAATGAGATTTATTATGTGGCGCACTATTGTGGAGGACCCCTACTCCAACACCCCTCACATGTAAGGTCTCCTTTTCGATCGATCGACAGGAACGCCATTGTTTTTCGAACTTGTTTCGTCGAGCGGGAACGTCATCGTTTTTCAGACCCACCAAATAGTGGCCCAATTTCGTCTTTCTTCGGATCTGATACCATGTTAGATTTGTTGGAGTAAGTGTCCTTCACAATAGTGCATTTATATAATAAATCTCATTTGGAATATATGTGGCATGACTAGTATATTGATACTCCACGTCAGTTGATTAACGTAAATCGATAACGGTCAGCTAACTAGATTTAGACGTTATTGTCGTATTACGACGGTGATCAACTGACGCCTTTTGGTCACACCTATAGGATAAGACCCAAACAGAAAACTAATTATTTGTACACGATAAAGTTTAACTAGTCCTTTAATTTACATATATATTTGATATATGTTTGGTTACGAGAATTATTTATTGGAAATTGAGTTAGGAACTCATTCCACTTAAGTTTATTAGTCATTATATGATAACTGACTGAAAAAAATTTACATCTTGTTTTAATACGATTAAATAAGATTTAATTTAATGATTAATTGTTAATTCATTAAATTAGTTGAGGTTATGCATATATTTTGAGGTAAAGGTAATTAGTTAATTTATTTTACATTATATTTACAAGAAGTTATAAAATAAATTAACTGGCATTATGGGACCCATTATATATTGATATAATGGTAAAATATCACTTAAAATTTAACTATATATTATTTATTAATTTCAGGCATATAATTGTTTTATGATCAAATTAACACTTAATTATACAAGATAATTAAGCATATGATTAATAAGTATTTGTGGGACAAATATCAAAAATCAAAATAGTTCATATTGGACACATGTGGACCGGTTTTAGCTAGTAGATCACAACTGTTTTTATTCTCTACTAATTTCACACTCCACCATATGATTATGACATGTATTGTTGGAAATGATGGCTTGTCAAAAGCAAATTGTCAACTTCCATTTTGTGTGCAATCCCACATCGGTGGGTAAAGGCTCTTTGCTTTACTTTATTATACTACTTGTCTTTGTAGTATCCAATAGAGTGAACAAAGAGAGTTTTGTTGAGAGTATTGGGCTTGTGGGTTTGGGTCCAAACACACACGCGCGCGCCGACCCGGCTTGGCTCGGCTCGGGCTCGGGCTCGGGTTTGGGTAGAGCACCTGCGGTGCGGGCCTTGGCCCACTTTTATCCTTTTGGACCTGTGTGTGTGTTTTGTACTCTGTCGAAGTTCAGTGAATCTGATTTGAATGTGTATTGTGTAACAGTCAGTCAATTGTGACTGTTAATGACGGAAATTAAGGACGCTAATTAATCTCCATTAATCACGTCTTTGACCGTGATTAAGTGGAGCGTCTTTTAGCTTCTTTGCTGTCCATTTTCCATTATAAATAGACAGACTTTCTGTTCAGAAAATCACATCCAAAATCATACAACACAATGCTCTCTCTCTATCTCTTTCTTCTCCTTCTCTGTTAAATTTCTGGGTACTGTTACTGTTTTTTCCAAGGCTCCTTTACACAAGTGGTTGTGTACGGGGGTCGCAGTGTTAACCTTGGGGAACTACCGGCGTGAGACGATTACCACCGGAGTCGTGCCGATATAGTTTTCAAGTCAGTGGCTCTTTTACCACGGCACTGCCTTTCTTCCTGTTTCGATAAGTTTCGTTCTTCTTTCATTGTTACGCATTTAATTTACTAACAATTTGAAAACTAGGTAAGCCTACTTTAGCCAAACACCCCCACACTTTAAGGAAATTCAGATTGGGAGCATAACCTTTCCATATCTCGTAAGGTGTCTTGTCTAGTTTCTTATGTGGTACCCTGTTAAGAATATGACAAGCCGAAAGCACCGCTTCCCCCCACATATCATCGGAAAGGCCAGAACTTAAAAGCATAGCATTTCATCATTTCTTTCAAAGTTCTATTTTTACGTTCAGCTACTCCATTTGATTGAGGTAAATAAGGTGGACTGGTTTCATGAATTAATCCATTTTTCTCACAAAAATCTACTAGATAGTTAGAACCATATTCGCCACCTCGATCAGACCTAACTCGTTTAATCTTTCTATCAAGTTGATTTTCTACCTCAGCTTTAAACTTGATAAACATGTCCTCAGCTTCACTTTTATGTCTAAGTAAATACACTTTAGTATATCTAGAACAATCGTCTATAAAGGTGATATAATAATGTTTACCTCCTCTGCTCATAGTATTCTTAAAATCAGCTAAGTCAGTGTGAATCAACTCAAGAAGATCTGTATGTCTAGTTTTGACAGGTTTACTGGGTTTTTTTAGTAAATTTAGCCTTAACACAACTAGCACATTTTTCAAAGACTTCTGTAGATAGTGGTGAAATAAGCGATAAAGATCTAAGTTTTTTAATCGAATCAACATTCACATGACCTAATCTACCATGCCAAACATCAATAGACTCAGCGATATAAGCAGAAGTAGAAGCATTATTATTAATGACAGAAGAATCAACATTTAAAACAAATAAACCCCCACAGAGATAACCCTTGCCCACAAAATCCCCATTGCGCGACATTACAACCTTGTCAGCCTCAAAAACAAGTTTCACACTAGCTTTGTTTAATATGGCACCAGACACGAGGTTTCGACGCAAGGTAGGAACATACAAAACATTATTAAGAGCAAGAGTTTTCCCTAAGGTCAGTTTGAGAAAGATCTTGCCTTTGCCTGTGATCACAGCAGAAGAGGTGTTACCCATGTAGACACATTCACCATCAGTCACATCTTCGAATTCAGCAAACAACTCCTTGTTAGCACAAAGATGCCTTGAAGCTCCTGTATCCAGAATCCAATCACTAGCATTTGCAATTAGATTTGCCTCAACCACCACAGCAGAAATAATGTCATCTTTCTCAACAATATTGGCTTCAGCAACTTTCTTTTGTGGACATTGGTAAGCTTTGTGACCTGGTTTCCCACAGACATAGCACACTTAATTCTGACTTGGCTTATGGATCTTACCAGTAGGTTTGGTGAATTTTCCTTGACCAGGTTTCTTAGCATTCTCACCCTTAGACTGACCCTGACCAACTTTAGCCTTTCCCTTACCCTTGACCTATCTCCACTTGAAGACCCACCAGTTTCAACGAGATTAGCCTTAGTAGTAGTAAGAGACAAGTGGACAGATTTGTCTTTGAGACGATTAGCCTCCTCAGTCCTCATGTGACCTATTAGTTCTTGTAGAGACAAATCTTTTTTCTTGTGTGTTCAGATGGTTTCTATACTCATTCCAGGAGGGGGGAAATTTCTCTAATAACACATTAGCTAGGAAAATATCATCTAATTTCATACCCTCATTAACAACGTCAGCACAAAAATTCTCATAAACATGAACTTGTTCCATAATAGGTTTGTCATCTATCATTTGAAACCCAAGCCACTGCCCGACAACATATTTCTTTTTACCCGCATCATCAGCCCCATAGTTTTTCTCTAAAGACTCCCAAATGGTTTTAGCAGACTTATGGACCATGAATAAATCAAAAAGAGTATTAGACATATGATTAAGGAGATGAGACCTAGCAGTTTTGTTATCCTTATCATGTTTCTTAACAGTTTCCTCATTTGTCCTAACAACAGAAGCCACGAGAGGGGTAGCCTCTACATCATTAAAAATTACGGGCACAGGAGGATCATTAAACAGAACATAATCAATATCAAGTTGTTCAAAAAACATAAGCAATTTCTGAGACCATCTCTTATAATTCTGACCATCTAACGGTTCCAGTTTAGACAAGTCCGGGATCGTCTTACTCGAAATTCCAGCCATTGTTCCAGTTTATATTGTTACGACAGCATGATCAACAAGAGTACTACTACTAGCATGCATAGAACTATCAACAGGATTAACAGGCAAAACAGGAACATCAGGCAATGATACAGCATCCTTTTTAAAAGGGAAAACATGCTAAAAAAATTCAGCGTCTCTAGCCTCAGAAATAGAACGGTCACTCAATGACATGAATCTATACGCAGAACTGTTTTGAGCATATCCAATGAAAACGCAATCGTAAGTTCTAGGTCCTATGGTAGGCCTCTTAAAACTATGTTGTTGAACCTAGAAGGAGTATGAGGCCTATAGTTGAAAAGAACTTTGGGGATGATTTTGTTAGAACCTTTTTAACTGAAAACGCATGTGATGACTGTGCTTGTGATGAACTTGTTTCTACTTATTTAATAGAAGATGATCCAAAAACCTATGATGATGCTATGAGATCGATTGATGCTAATTTTTGGAAAGATGCTATTAAAAACGAACTTGATTCTATTGTTTCCAATCAGACTTGGGAGTTGACTGATCTGCCTAAGGGTAGTAAACCCATTAGTAGTAAATGGATTTTTAAAAAGAAATTGAGACCCGATAGTACAATAGAAAGGTTCAAAGCTAGACTTGTGGTTAGAGGGTTTACACAAAAGAAGGATATTGATTATTTTGATACTTACTCACCTGTGACTAAAATTTCCACTTTTAGAACTCTTATTGCTTTAGCTGCTATTCATGATCTTGTTGTACATCAGATGGATGTAAAAACTGCTTTTTTGAATGGTGACCTAAAGGAAGAGATCTATATGTCTCAACCCAAAGGTTTTGTGGTAAAGGGTCAAGAGAGTACAGTGTGTAAACAGAGAAGATCACTATATGGTCTTAAACAAGCACCTAAACAGTGGTATGAGAAATTTCACAACACTTTAATTGCTGATGGCTATATTACCAACAATTCTGATTCGTGTGTGTACTCTTAACTGTTTGGATCAGATTGTGTGATTATATGCTTATATGTTGCTGACATGCTTATTCTTGGTAGTAATTTATTTGTTGTGAATAAAACCAAACAATTTTTGTCGTCACGATTTGAGATGAAAGACTTAGGGGAAGCTGATGTTATTCTTGGATTTAGAGTCACTAAGACCTCAAATGGAATATCACTAAGTCAATCTCATTATGTTGAGAAAATGTTGAAGAAATTTGATAGCTTTGATGTTATACCTGCTAGTAGGGGAGAGCAAAACCGGGTACCCGGTACGGTTTTAATAACCGTATCGGGTACCCGGTTTTTGGAAGGCCAAAAATTAATACCCGGATCCGACCCGGTTTAACCGGGTACCCGGTTTTCGTATACCCGGTTAAACCGGGTACCCGAAAACCGTATACCCGGATCCGGTTTAATTGATAATGCTCCGACCTGGAATTCGAGTCCACAACATTAGTAACGACCAATAAAAAGATGCTTATATAATCTATTAGGATCATTATTATAAAACACAATTACTTGCAAAGTCAGTAGGTAAAATAGCAAAATACAAATTTGCAAAACTTCACACAGAAATTTGTCACTGATAAAGTGAGTTGCGTATATTATAAGTTTCACATAAAATGATTGGTGCTCAAAATTTCACCCATATAGTCAAAATAGAAAACAAAATTTTACATACAACTTTTTTTTTGGTTATTTTTAATTAAACCGGGTCAAAACCGTATACCCGGTTTTGATTTTCCCCTACCCGGACCCGGTACGGTTTTTTTAAAAACCGTATCGTATACCCGGAAATTCGTATCGTGTACCCGGAAATCCGTGTAATTAAAACCGTATACCGTATCGTATCCGTATATTAAAACCGTATTGTATATTTTTGCTCAGCCCTACCTGCTAGGACACCTTATGACGCTAGTGTATCTCTATGTAAAAACTTGGGTGATAGTGTCTCCCAAGAAGAGTAGGCTAAAATTATAGGAAGTGTGATGTTTCTTATGAACTGCACTCGACCTGACATTGCTTATGCGGTTAGTAGACTGAGCCGGTATACACATAACCCTAGTGTTGAACACTGGAATGCACTTCATCGCTTACTTAAATACCTGAGAGGAACTATTGATTTGTCTTTGCATTATGGTAAATTTCCTGCTGTGTTAGAAGGATATTGTGATGCAAATTGGGTTTCAGGTAATGATGAAATCTATTCCACTAGTGTTTATGTGTTCACCCTAGGCGGAGGTGTTATATCATGGAAGTCTGCGAAACAGACTTGTATAGCACGCTCCACTATGGAGTCTGAGTTTATTGCTCTTGAGTTGGCAGGTCAAGAAGCAGAATGGCTGAGGAACTTACTAGCAGACGTGCCAATGTGGGGGGGACAGGTGACACCAGTCTCCTTACACTTTGATTGTCAGGCAGCTATCAGTATTGCTAAGAATGATGTCTATAATGGTAAGAGACGACACATTCGAATCAGGCACGGTGTAGTAAAACAACTCCTGAAAAATGGAGTAATTGCTTTGGACTATGTGAGGTCCGAACGCAATCTTGCTGATCCCTTCACAAAGGGGTTAACAAGGAGAGTAGTCCATGAGACGTCGAGGGGAATGGGGCTTAAGTCCATAAGTCAAGATTGAGTGATTCTTGATGGATTACATAGCTTCCATTCCTATGGCGCTCGACAATCCATAGCCTTTTTGGTGGTGCTTTTGAGACGCACTTGATGGATTGTGTTAGTTTTCAGGTTGGATTTTTCTCCTTAATAGTTTTTGTGAAAAGTGCTATTGAGAAGCATTTGAGCTACCTATGGGAGTGTGATGGTCTAGCCACCATCTATGTGAGAGTATACCAATTCTCGCTAGAGCACTCACCTAAACCAGGGTCAACGCGTGGCTTTAAAAAGGCGTTGCACTATGAATCGCGGAACAAAACAGTCTTAGAAGGTATGATATGTGTTGTGGGGGTCTCAATCGAAGCTCAACAAGGAATTCAAATCGAAAGATATTCACTTGTTAAAAGTAAGTTGTTGCCTCATCTTACTAATACGTCAATTCAAGTCGAAAGACATTGAACGTTTAAGTATCCACCCTTCCTTACCCAGAAATTCTTCTTTAGCTCTTTCTTCGCCATCAGTGGGGGATTTTTGGAAATGATGGTTTGTCAAAAGCAAATTGTCAACTTCCATTTTGTGTGCAATCCCACATCGGTGGGTATAGGCTCTTTGCTTTACTTTATTATACTACTTGTCTTTGTAGTATCCAATAGAGTGAACAAAGAAGGTTTTGTTGAGAGTATTGGGCTTGTGGGTTTGGGTCCAAACACACACACGCACGCGCGCGCGACCCAACCCGACTCCGCTCGGCTCGGGCTCGGGTTTGGGTTTGGGTAGAGCACCTGTGGTGCGGGCCTTGGCCCACTTTTAACCTTTTGGACCTGTGTGTGTGTGTTTTGTACTCTGTCCAAGTTCAGTGAATCTGATTTGAATGTGTATTGTGTAACAGTCAGTCAATTGTGACTATTAATGACGGAAATTAAGGACGCTAATTAATCTCCATTAATCACGTCTTTGACCGTGATTAAGTGGAGCGTCTTTTAGCTTCTTTGCTGTCCATTTTCCATTATAAATAGACAGACTTTCTGTTCAGAAAGTCACATCCAAAATCATACAACACAATGCTCTCTCTCTATCTCTTTCTTCTCCTTCTCTGTTAAATTTCTGGGTACTGTTACTGTTTTTTCCAAGGCTCCTTTACACAAGTGGTTGTGTACGGGGGTCGCAGTGTTAACCTTGGGGAACTACCGGCGTGAGACGATTACCACCGGATTCGTGCCGATATAGTTTTCAAGTCAGTGGCTCTTTTACCACGGCACTGCCTTTCTTCCTGTTTCGATAAGTTTCGTTCTTCTTTCATTGTTACGCATTTAATTTACTAACATGTATGACACATGCTCATTATCATTATACAATCTCATACTCAACCATTATGCATGTGAATAAAATAAGAAGAAATTCACCCACTTTGGGGCTTAGGTGTGCCGGCCTAATGCTCATAAAAGGAGCCTTTGTTTCTCATTTTTCTACTTCACTTGATTCTTCATTTATTCACATCTTCTCTCTCTAAAAACCTCATCACTCTAAACTCTCTAAAACTAATATTCTTATTACTAAGAGTTGTAATAAAACTTATATTAGTTTCTACTTGTCACTTATATAATCTAGTCCATTATTTAAGTGATTGTTTTGGGTACCATCTTGGGTGCAACTTGGATAATATCTTCTAGTTTGAAGATTAATTTTTTAGAGGATCATCCGTTATTCATATAGCTCAAGAACAATAAGAAAGAGTTCTTATTGTGCCCCTTTTAAATCGAAATTCCAATGTAAGGAAATTTCATCTAATCTTTAAATTTTTGCTTTTATATTTGCATGCATGATAACTAAATCCTAAATCATTAAGTTAATGTAATTTAATGAACTAATTAGAGGAGTCAGCGGTCTAGGACTTACAAGATTCGCATACGGGTCTGGGCCGCGCCCATCGAGGAAGAGAGAGTGTACACTTTAATAGTTAGACACGAACAAATCAATAATACGACTTCAATATTTCCCAAAACTCTCTCTTCTTCAATTTATAATATGGTATCAGAGCCTCTTACTCTTGAGGCCTAAAAACACGTCTTTCAGCTGCTTGCCAGTGGGCTTATGTATGCAATGTCCACCGGCAAGATATCGTTACCAATACTTCACAAATTAGTGTTTAGCCGAATAGCATATGAAAAAAAAAATGTTGGGGAATTTTATGGTGATGGTCATTTGTTTGTTGAGTTCTTTGCAACCCGAAATAACGTCTTGGGGTTAACATAGTCCTCTGTGGTTCTATGATTTGTTTGCTACGCGAGTTGGGGAACTAAGTAAATGGTCATGTAATCAATTTCAAATGACAACAGTTTTAACGTTTGAATGATGGATGGGTAATGACTTGTCTTCGACGATATTGAATTTTGGATGGAGTTCGAATAAAATGACGTTTTCCAAATATTCGAAACTATCGGATGTTTTTTCTGCTAGTAAATTTTTCAACCTTGAAAAGAATGACGTTCTTGACAAAATAGATCGATGAATTTGGCGGGTCCGAAAAGCAACGACGTTTCCGTCCAACGAAACAAGGTCGAAAAAGAGTGTCGTTCCTGTATAAGATTTGAAGATCGAAGAACTGAAGAAACCGATTTTTTTCTTCATTCTTTTTTTGTTATTTGTGTGCAAACCCATGGAAATTTTGAAAATTACCATGGGTTTGACGGGAGTGTTAGGGAATATTGAGAAATATGTCGAGATATCGACATATCAATATTGATATTATGTCATATCCTATTTCCGTTAATAGGATATCCTAGGGTCATATTTCCGTCTACTATATATATATGACATCCTCTTGTATGCTCAAGCATGAAAAAATTATCAACACTAAGACGATTATCTTTATGAGCCTTTCCCTCTCAAATTATCAATATATAACCTTCATTTTTCTTTCTAACATAAGAAAATAAATATTTCATTTCTCTCCTTATTGTCGTGAATCTGGATCACCAAAGCCTACTATTGTTCATCATTTTTTTGCTTGTTTAATCCAATAGTCATCTCATTTCAAGGGTATGTTAATTAGTCTTTCCATTCATCTTTTATAAATATTTTATATGGTTTTTCACCATATGAGTATTATGTTTTTTTAGGCTTGTAGAGGATGCATCTGAAGAGGAGCGTATTATTGATTACGATCCAGAACGAGGTAACGTATGATGGCTTTCTCGGTATTATGTTGATTGAAATGGGTAATTACGTGTATTGAATTTATATTAAATCTATGTTTCAAAATTTATAATATGGGATTCGAGATTACTGTTTTTATGTGTTAGATTGTCTTATTGTTAATTAGGCAAAATAATTGAATTTGCTTAAAAATTAGTATTAGAAGGACTATATTATACTCTCTGTGTCAAAATTTTATATGTTGTACATATTAATGTCATTAAAAAAGTTACAACATTTTCTAAAATCATTTCAATGCTAAGGGTAACGAGTTCTTAGTGTTCATGTCATCACTTTGTGTCTTGACATGACATAAAGTATTCGAACGGTTTCAACTTCCCACAAAAGTTGGTGGCGACTCCACAAATGCGTGTTTTCACGCTTCTCCCTCGTTTCTCCATTTGTGGTGTCCCGTGCACCACAGCTTGGAAAGGATCGTGAAACCCGTGTATCACAGTTTGGCAACTCCGCTGGGGATAATACACTTACGTGTTACCCAGGTTGAAACTTGAACAAGGTTAGGGAATAGTATGTATGAGACAATTGTCGATTTTCATTACTCGACCTTCCTATGTTGTTTTATTCGGCCTTCCTAGGCCCAACCCAACCCTTTCGACCAATTGTCATGTCTGGACGGTCCAAATTCTTATCAGGGCCTAAGGATGGATAGCCATTTAAGTCAACCTTACCGCGGTGTGTACTCATGTTAGCGCCAAGGGCTTTCACTACTCGAGGAAATGGACTGCGAACCGACCGTACTCATGTTTGGCGCGGACCCCTCCACCGACTTTGGGTTTGATTTCTTGGTATGGCAACCCACCCTTGTAAGCCAAATCCCTTTTAAATGTACTCAGCATACCATTATTCTGCCTGTTTAAATATGTGTAACCCTTACATGATCACCATTTTATAAATATACCATGACAGAATTTTCAAAATCAAAATCCTTTTTAAAACAGTAAAGCATTTTCAAAGGTGGCCTAAAGTAGCGCAAAATGAGTCGAAACTTTGTCCGAGTGTCTAGTCAAAATCATTTTTCCATTTCGAGTCAACACTCCTATAACCACATTACGGTTGTCTAGGACAAACATTTCCAAACTAGTCATTTTCCATACTCACTGAGCACAGTGGCACACTCCGACTTCACAAGTCGATTCGTGCTCTACTTCGAGTCGTCACTCATTTCCCAGTTAGTCATTTTCAAAACTCACTTAAACACAATGGCACACTCCCATTTTACAAGTCGATTCTTTTCAAGTAAGTGTGCTAGAATGGTCGATCGTGTTCTGAATCGTCGTCGGTCTCATGCCTTAGTTTCCCAGATGTCAAGAGCTAGTCAAGCAAATATTCGTGCACCAAATCAGAATGGTAGTGATCAAATCCTAGCTGCGCTCATCCATCTCCAAACAAGTCAAGACCAAACTTATGTTCGCCGCGATGCGATGGAAGATCGAATTGTTGCCATGGAAACTAGACTTCCTCCTCTATACATTACCCATAGTGTGCATGGTAAATTTCTACCATATGTGGGACAACCAAGAGTCAACCCGAAACCGGTTCCTACTGAAGCAAAAAATCGAATCCAATACTTGGAGGAGCAACTAATGTATCTCAAAAGAGATGACATTTATAGGGTTAATAATCACAAGTATGAAGCGGTGAACACACAATTACCAACCAACTTCAACATGACTGATGTTCCAAAGTTCAAGGGGCATGAGAACCCTTTGGATCACATTCAAGTCAATAAGTGCACTCTAGAGGTCCTTACCCAAGATGAGAAAGAAGGATTCACCGACTTCCTAAATAAGCGAAGGAAAACTAGCACACAGCTTGTTGAACGTTCAGATGAAGCTACTCTTGTAAAGAAATTTGTGGACATCCTGAGACCCGTTTATGCAAACCACTTGAAATACCAAAATATAAGATCTTCCAAAGACTTGACTGTGCTGGGAACAAGAAATGAAGACAATATCCGAAAGGACTCTTGTCTAAAATGGTAGGTCGTGGGTATCAAGGTTCAACGAGTCGTTCTTATGCCTCCACCCACAAACTCGGTGAGGTCAAATCTGTCGAACCATCCAAGAAGATCTACCCTCAATTGAAATTGACCAACCTTGGCGACACATATTCAAATGCCTTTAAAAGGTTGATACAACAAGGCAAAATTCGACCTATAGGACCTACACCTGACCCGGAAAATAAAGGTAGGTTCTGGGATGAAGACGCTTACTGCGAATATCATAGAGGCAAAGGACACGATACAGAGCAATGCTACAAGTTGAAACATGTCATGAAACATGTCATTCAAGATATGATTGAGGACGGTCGTCTACTCATCCCTCCTTGAAGCAAGCCTAACAATCCTTTTGAAGTTCTAACGATTACAGATGAAGAATCCACCTTGGATTGTTTACACCTCATCTCCCCAATCGAAGAAAAAATCCATATGTTGGAAAGTGTAAAAGAGGCGTTCAAGAAAGAATTAGAAGACAGCAAATTCAGGTCAGAATCGGAGTCGAAGTCAGAATCTGAGTTTGAAGTCTCTAGAGAGTCTTCTCTTGCTGTCACCCCATCCCTCTATTTCTCCTAGCTTAGTGTCAAATAATGACTGTGACAACCCTCGCGAATGCGGAAATATAAAACAAACAAGCATGTGAAATATATAGCAGAAATGTGAAGTTTTAAAAACTTTTATACATACAAGTTAAAAAAAACGAGGAGTGTCAAAATATTACAAACTAAGTGCGGAAAATAACAAAGAGACGGTGTCTCTCAAAATGTTAGCAAAGAACAAGTGTTTAGCAAAACTAGCTAAAATCGTCTAGAGGTGAAACTTCCAGGGACAACGCCCGCTAGCTCACACCCGAACCCAAAATAGTCAAGCAAAAAGCCATCCAATGCAAGCAACCTGTTCATTCAT
>JAIUZE010075333.1:0-12566 GCA_022085475.1 Heliosperma pusillum
GGGTCGATCAACGCATTGCGTTCGTCTCCTAACAACGTCGTCATATCCCCACTAAACATGCATACAAGCATCAAGGATACACCCCATCGCTACGACATTCCAGTCTAACGAGTATAAGGGTGTAGCCGGGAAATGAGAGTTCATAGCACAAAATCATTAGTGCTCAAATCATAACATATGTAAAACCGACTCAAAGTGGGAACATACTATAAACCGTCACAAAACATGAGAATAGGGAATCATATAAGTTTAAATATGATAAACATGAGTCAATACATGATACATAATCCTTAGAACAAGTTTATGAAGCATAATGAATAAAAACATAGATCACCTCTCCAAAACAACGTTGTTTGGAAACCAACGAAAACAAGGGTCCACTTCAAACGGTCATAACTAGAGTTCTGGACATGGGAATGCATAAATTCCAAAGGGAGGTGATAGCTTATCCTCTTACGGTTCCAACGAGATGTCACACGCCCAAAACAAGCAAGTAACGAAGGAGATATAATCATTTTACAAAAAGTGGTCAGTGCAGGAAAAATTCTGTTGGCAGCGTATGACGCAGCCTACGTCACCACGACGCAGCCTGCGTCCTACGACGGAGCCTGCGTCCCCCAACGCAGCATGCGTCCTTCACGGGAGTCAAGGACAATCAAAAATCAACATGTTATCAACAACAAAATCCTCATTTATCAACACAAATCATCAATTCTCATATCAATTAACAACTAACAACAACCAACAACAACAACACAAGTCCTAAGCATACCAACCATAATCTAAATACGGTTTCTATCCTAGAAATCACATAAAACACATAAATGATATCGAGTAACCCTTCACCGTTACCTTTAAGCGTCTTTAATCGATTACTAATGTAACACCCGGAAATGTACCCTATTTTTCTAGTAGAAATATTTTACGAAATCTTTTCAGCGAATTTAAGTTTTAAATTAGCTTTTTATGTTTCGAGTCGAATTTAGAATTTCCGAGTTCGTATTTGGAATTTCTGCGAGATTCCATGAAAATCTCGTCTTAAGGCGAGTTTGACTTTTCTTGACTTTTGAGTCGAGTTTGACTTTTCTTGACTTTTGAGTCGAGTTTGACTTTCTTGACGTTTGAGTCGAGTTTGACTTTTCTTGAATTTTAAGTCGTCTTTGACTTTTCTTGAATTTTAAGTCGTCTTTGAATTTTCTTGACTTTTAAACCGACTTTGACTTTTGTTGACTTTTTCCTTATAAATCTCATACTACCCCTTATTCTATTTTCATTCACACAAACACCAACACTTTTCTTCATCACTAAGAAACCCAAATCAAAAGCTTTCCCTCTTTGATTTCGATCTTAGAATTCGCCTAGAGCATTCGTTCTT
The DNA here is from genome assembly GCA_022085475.1 of Heliosperma pusillum. Classification (NCBI taxonomy): domain Eukaryota; kingdom Viridiplantae; phylum Streptophyta; class Magnoliopsida; order Caryophyllales; family Caryophyllaceae; genus Heliosperma; species Heliosperma pusillum. The sequence goes on from JAIUZE010075333.1 coordinate 1,376, forward strand.
TGACGGAATTCACGTCAGTTCGTCTTATTCTTCCCCTCTTAGCTTCCTCTATCCGTATTGGTAATAAAATTACCGTCTTTCTCGCTTTTTAAAATTATCCGTCTTTCTCAAGGTGAATGATATTCATCTTTTATTATCTAATTGTATGTAGGTGGAGACTAGGAAGGTTTAGAATCGATTAAAGACGCGTAAAGGTAACGGTGAAGGGTTACTCGGTATCATGTACGTGTTTTGCATGCTTTATATGATTAGAAATCGTATTTAGAATACGATTAGAAGCTTAGGGATCATGTTATGATTTATGATTGTTGTTATTTGATGATTGTTGATGATGAATATTGCTTGTTGATAATTATTAGAAGTGAATTAGGAGAATTGAAAATGATAGTTTGTGTTGGGTTCTCGGGTGGAAGGGTGTTTGGCCGAAGGACCGGGCAGCGGTCTAGTGCCCGGATGGGAAATGTCATGCACCGAACCATTCGGTTTTTAGAATGATCATATCTCCTTCGTTACTTGCTTGTTTTGGGCTTGTGACCAATCGTTGGAACCGTAAGAGGATAAGCTATCACCTCGACTTGGAATTTCTGCATTCCCATGTCTAGAACTCTAGTTATGACCATTTGAAGTAGACCCTTATTTTGATAGTTTCCAAACTTGTGATTTTTGTATTTGTTAGTGTTGTGCTCTGAGCCGGGGTACCGGCCGCCTCCCTCTTGACCGGCCTAGAGCACATCAGGAGTGATGTTAGGATTTTTGGTGTTGTATTCTGTGCCGGCCCACCGGCCGCCGGTCTACTGACCGGCCTAGACTACATTTCTCTGTTTTTGTGAGTTTTGGATTTTTTGCCCTGTGTTCTGAGCCGGCCCACCGGCCGCCGGTCTGTTGCCCGGCCTGGAACACGGCTGTATGCATTTCCTTTATTTTCTAAAACTCGTGATTTATAATAGTTCGCATGATCCGTTTATCGTATAATTTTATGTAATGTCTTATAATATTCATGTTTCGAATATATGATATCTCTTTCGCATGTATCACATGTTTTGTGACGGTTTTCAATATGTTCCCACTTTGAGTCGGTTTTTACAAATGAGTCGGTTTGAGCACTATTTTGTCTTGGGCTTTGTATTCTCATTCCCTTGGCTACCTTCCCGTTCGTAAGGCTGGAATGTCGGAACGGAGAGGTATCCTACTGCTTAAATGCATGTGTTAGTGAGCATACGACGACGTTGTTGGGAGTTGAACGCTATGCGTTGATCGACCCGGCCGTCAAATGTTGTGTACTTGCGAGGTGGTGTTATTTGTATGTAGCGTACCGCATGTTATGAGGCTTGAGCTCGTTTTCCGCCTCTTTCGTGAATTGATCTACCGAATTTGGGGTACTCGGCATATATATTGTAAGACCGAGTCTTGGATGCGAAACGTCTTATTTATCGCACGTCGAACGGAAAACGTTATATTCAGAGATCCTTGCCATGTTTAGACAGTACCGGTATTTATTATCGTCGTGCTACCAGAGGAAATAGTCTACAATAGGCGAAATGTAGTCATCGCGTATGAAATTTCAGGGGAAATTGCTTATCCTTGGATGCCTTTTAATCATACTTGCCATGTACACGATGCTAGTGCGTTTCATTTACCGTGAGAGATGTCGTCTTGTGTCGTTCTTTGAATGCGTGATTTCATGATCTTGTTCATGGTCATTGCATGATTGGACACCGTCAATGTCTTGGTTCTTGAATGGATGATAATATGTTGGTTTTAATGTGATCATCGCATGACTTGACTTGGTTTGTCTGTCGAGTCTCAATCTTATCAATCTTATACCGCTAACGGTGAGATGCAAGCCCTAGTGAGCGTATTCGGTTGCCTAAGAGTGTCTTCCCCGAGTCTTTGAAAAACATGATGGTTACGGTTTTGATTTCTATATGATATTATCGTTATATCTCGTATTGCCTATCTATTCTTATCGCAATTCACATGGATGTATATATATGCATGCTCTACTTTTGTATTTCCTTATATGTACGTTTGATGTGATATGGCTGGGAGAACCAAGAGTTACTCCCCACTGACTGTGGCGTTCATGTTTTTCATGAATGAACAGGTTGCTTGCTTGGATGCCTTTTTGGATATGATGTTTTGGGGGTTCGGGTGTGAGCTAGCGGGCGTTGTCCCTGGAAGATTAACCTCTAGACGATTTTAGCTTATTTGCTAAACACTTGTTCTTTGTTAACATTTTGAGAGACTCCGTCTCTTTGTTATTTTCCGCACTTAGTTGTAATATTTTGACACTCCTCGCTTTATTTAATTTGCATGTATAAAAGTTTTTAAAAACTACCTATTTCCGCAATATAATTCACATGCTTGTTTGTTTATCATTTCCGCATTCGCGAGGGTTGTCACACATATCCTACCAAAAGAATGAAATACAACTTGGAATCCAACTGATTGGACCCTCGAAGCTTGACTTGATCACCCTTCTTGGTCCATGTAGCGGGAGTGAGCTCCAATCTCCATCTTTAGTCTTCTTTGAAATTACAACAAATAAAATTACATTGTGATCCTATTTATTACATGCTAATTTCAAAACCCAAAACTAAAAATAATGGAGATTCGAGATCTCAAAATACATCCAAGACTATGTTACCATCATTACGGTAACACAATCTACTAACGCCACACTAAGTTACAACTGATTGTAAAAATACGTTAAAGATTCATTCAAACAATCCAAAACATATTATAAAAGCACCAACTAAAATAAAACATGCAAGACATAATACATTTATTACGTTGTTTTATTATCCAAACCACCCTTTTAACATAGATTATAATTATGTGGTGATTCTGTAATTACCCACATTAATTACAATCTCGATTCATTTTACTGATAAAATGAACTATCCTAAAGATTTCAAACTGCTTTAAAATGTAAGATATTTAGCATATGTGAACCGATTCACATTAATTATACACAATCCGAATGATGTACAATTAAAGGCCCAAAAAAAAAACTTTGTATACAGCAGGAAAAAAAACAGTAAAAAATTTTTCGGCTGAATTGTTTTTTCGGCAAGATGGTCCTTATCGACAAAATAGGGAAAAATTAATATCCTTTCAAATGATAAACTCATTCAACATCATTTCCATTTTCATTTTAATCTAATCTTTATTAAATTAAAACATCTACAAATCTATTGTATGTTATTTTAACAGATTAAAATTAACAAAATAAATCTAAATGAAAACGAATACGAAAGGAAATACGATTCTGTAAGGTGCTCGATCGAGAAGAAATTAAACCATTAAGTCTCTCGATCGAAAAGAAAACGTGTCGATCGAGTATACAGTTTACTCGATCGACTAATTCTTCCTAGTCGACAAACAAGGACCTCGATCGAGTATAAACATCACTCGATCGAGACACTCAAGTTCTCGATCGAGCGAACAAGCTACTCGATCGACCTAAAAATTTGAGAAAACAAAACTTCTCGATCGAGACACACAAGAACTCGATCGAGACAAAAAACTCCCAAAAACTTCTCGATCGAGACACTCAAGTCCTCGATCGAGACAAACACACAGCGGAAAAAACAGTTTCGTTTTATGAAATCAAATTAAAACAATTTCGTGGCCTATGCTCTGATACCACTTGTGGGAAAATAGGTATTCCCGCAATACAATTATTATAGGATTATAACGAAAAAGCAATAACTGGATTATGCGAGTCATAAACGAAAACAAAGAAAAATAGAGATTTAGAAATCAACCTCCGGTCCTAGCAATAGTCGTAAAGAACAGAGATATCAAGGTAGATATCCTCCTAATCGTCGCACCCAAGATGCTCCGAGAAATACCCTTTTCTTTTGCTAGAAAGAGAACCTCTTACACGATCTCACTGATGAGAAGGAGGTTTTGTCTTTTGTGAAAAGTTACTGTTAACTTTTGTCTTGTGTGAATGATAGAGAGGCAGAAGTGAGAAATGAATTAGGGTTAGGTTTTTTCCTTCCTTTCTTTGTTTCTCACGGCTCAACTAGGGTTTTTATATGAGAAGATTTTGTCTCCTCAAAATAACTACCCATTGACCGAAAAACAGAGTGTATCTGGACACCTCTGTTTCGGTTATCTTAGCTTCCAATATAATGTAATATATTATAATCGTCGTTTGTCATGGACCGACATCACTATAATACATCATTAGTTATAAATATCCGTATATTTATAATTGGCCAATTAATTATAACGGTTTATGTTTAATTAGCTTACATTATATACAACAATTAAATATAACATTTTATATTCAATTTACGAATTACAGTTAATTCATCTCAGCTAATATTATTTAATCGTCATTAAATAATCGTCTCATCATCACATTGACTAACCTATTAGTCAAATACCCTGACTAACCTTTTAGTCATATAATAGGGCATCAATATGATTATTTTCTCAAATAATCAAATCTCTCAAACACATCCTTTAGGTGTGACTTTTAGGGACCAGTTGATCACCGCCATCTGTATGACAATAACGTCAAACTTATCTAGCAAGCCAACCGTTATTGATAAACGTTAATCAACTGATTATTATACAAAGTATACCCTGTGAACCTACAGAGATTTATTCATGTTATTGCACTAACTGTGGAGGACACTAGCTCCAACACCTTAAACCCTAACTATCTCACATTCAACTTACTCTCCTTCCTCACCAAGTAACCACCCAAAGCTTAAGCTCCATATTTGATCAAGCTCCTTATCGACTCTACTCCTTTGTTATTCGCTCAAATTCACTAAAGTTCGTCTTAATCTTTCCCTCTCATCGTCCTCTATCTTAATTGGTAATAAAATTACCGTCTTTCTCGCTTTTCAATTTATCCGTCTTTCTCAAAGGTGAATTATATTCATCTTTTGTTGTCTAATTGTAGGTGGTGACCTTCAAGACCTCAACAAAGACTACTACTTAGTAGAAGAGGACATCGACGAGGATTGAAGACGCAAAAAGGTAACGGTGAAGGGTTACTCGATATCATTACGTGTTTTAATGTGTTTTCTATGTTAGTAATTGTATTTAGAATAGGATTAGTAATCATAGGAATTGTGTTGTTGATGATAGTTGTTGTTAGTTGATAATTGATATTGAGAATTGATGATTTGTAATGTTAGATGATGTTTGTTGTATGATGAGCCTTAGTGAAATTGGTGATTTTCGTGCATAATTGACCCCAGCCGGCCGACCGGCTGGGGAGTGGCTGTATATTGTTTGTGTTACGGAAAATTTTTGGTATTACTTTGGTCTCAGCCGGGCGACCGGCAGCCGGTCAGCCGACTGGCTGAGACACACCCCATATTACTTCATTTTCTGAAGTGACTTTGGTCCCAGTTGGGTAGCCAGCAGCCGGTCCCTTTGACCGGCTGGGACACGCTGCATTTTCAATTGTTTTTCAAGTAAAACATTGGTGCCACCGGGTAGCCGGCAGCCGGTCCCCTTGACCGACTGGCACGCGCTGCCAATTCTTTTGTTATTCTTTCTTATGTTCTCATTTATAATAGTTCGCATGGTTCGTTTATCATATAAATTTACGTTATGACTTTAAATATTAATGTTTAGAATATATGATATTCCTTTCGCTTGTATCGCATGTTTCGTGACGGTTTTTCATATCTTCCACTTTGAGTCGGTTTTACACATGTTACGGTTTGAGCACTAATTGTTAAGTTCTTTGTACTCTCATTCCCCGGCTACCTCTTCGTTCGTAAGGCTGGAATGTCGGAACGAGGAGTGTATCCTTACTGCTTGATTGCATGTGTTAGTGGGCATATGACGACGTTTTTGGGAGGCGAACGCTTTGCGTTGATCGACTCGGCCGTCAAATGTTGTATACTTGCGAGGTGGTGCCATTGCATGTAGCGTACCGCTTGTTTATGATGCTTGTGCCCTTTCCGCCTCTTTCGTGAAGGTTGACCGAATTTGGGGTACTCGGCTTCTATTTGGTTGACCGAGTCTTGGATGCGAAACGTTTATCGCATGTCGAATCGGAAAATGTTATTTCGAGAGTCTGGCCAGGTTTAGACTAGAATCAGATATTTATATCATCGTCCTACCAGGAGGAATTGTGTCTACATATACGAAATGATGAATCGTGTATGCGTTCAGGGAAATGTTTATCCCGTGGATGCGATTTTAATCATAACGGCAATGTACATGGTGCTAGTGCGTGTCATTTACCGTGAGAGATGTTGTCAACGTATTCGTACGTTTTGGATGGATGATTATATGATTGATTATTTGTGATCTTAGGATGACTTGGCATGGTTTGTTTGTCGAGTCTCAATCTTATCAAACTTATGCCGCTAACGGTGAGATGCAAGCCCTAGTGAGTGTATGGTTGCCTAAGAGTGTCATCCCCGAGTCTTTCTATAATATGATGGTTACGGTTTTGTACTTCATGTATCGATATCCTTATCTATTGAATTGCCTATTTATCCTTCTCGTATTTCACATGTATATTTATATATGCATGCTTCTACTTTTGTATTTTCGTTTAAGTATGTTTAATGTGATATGGCTGGGAGAACCCGGAGTTACTCCCTACTGACTGTGGTGTTCATGTTTTTCATGGATGAACAGGTTGCTTGATTGGATGGATTTTGGCTTGTGGTATTTTGGGTTCGGGTGTGAGCTAGCGGGCGTTGGCCTGGATGAATCACCTCTAGACGTTATTTAGCTAGTTTGCTAATAACTTTGATATTTGATAACATTTTGAGAGACTCCGTCTCTTTGTAGTATATTCTAATTTGGTTACTAATTATTTGACATTCCTCGTATTTTTATCTTAGCATGTAAAAAGTTTTAAAAACACCGTATTTTCCGCTATATAAATCACATGCTTGTTATGTTTTATTTCCGCATTCGCGAGGGTTGTCACAGTTGGTATCAGAGCTTTAACGCTCTCGACGCACACACGTGAACCCTAAACATAAACTACTTGACCTTGAAATAATAAATGAGAGATGGGTAGAAGTTAAGGACTTTACTTGGTAGTCTATTTGTTTATGCTAAGTGTTAGGATTAACTTATTTTGTTTTTGTTTCTTATGAAGATGGTTAGACCTCGACTAGTAGAGAACGTTATGCTAGAAGCTCTTACGCGAGTGTTGAAGAATCAACAAGATGCGGCTAATGCTCATGCCGAGCAAGCCCCTCCTCCTAGAGAAGACAATCATCCAGGAGGCTATGCTTGGGTGGCTAGCCAAATTGCTAGAATGCAAGATTATGCCGTATGGCGGAGAACCGGACCCTACCGAGCTTTCGGAGTGGTTTCGGGAGATGGAAAAGCAATTCGACTTGTACCAAGTCCGTGAAGAGGAAAAGGTGAGGATTTCTAAGCATTTCCTTGTAAGGGAAGCCGATAATTGGTGGGCGATTACTAGTGCCACTGCTACTCTTGAAGCCGATTTCAATTGGGCTTGTTTCAAAGCTCTAGTTGAAGGCCGTTTTTATCCCAAGGAGCTCAAGCAACAAAGGCTAAAGGAATTCATTGATTTCAAGCAAGGTGACTTGACGGCTCAAGACTTCACCACACAATTCAACAAGCTTGCTCATTTCGCACCGAGGCTCATCAAGGATGATGAAGACCGAGCTTTCTACTACCTTAACTGTAAGTTTCTTAATCTCGATATTAGACATTTCTAATATCATATTACAAATAGTTTACTCTTAAACCATTTAGATCTTATGCATTCATAACAAAACAATACAAAATAAGAAGAACCATTTTCCTTACATTGATTTTGGAACAAAAATGGGCACAAGATTAGGACACCTTCCTAATCTTATTCTTGAGCTTAAATAATAAGGATGAACTCCAAGTTCTTAGCATAAGAACACTCCTCTAAGTTGCAGCCAAGACAAACCTTTTAATCTCTACTAAAATACTACACTAGTATTAAAAGTAATATCCCTTAAAATAAATCTAATAACCTCTTATTACTACACTAGTAATGTTATTAGAAAATATAAACTCTAAGATGAACTTCTTAAGTTTTAGAGAGAAGTTGGAGAATAAGAGAGATAAGTATATTTTTTTTTTAACTTATGAGATGAATGAAATTTCAAATAAGGAGAAAAATCTCCTTATTGTACAAGTCATGACCGGCCCACCCTAAGCATGGGTAAGGGTGAATAGCTTTTGTTCTTAACAAGATATTAGATAGGTATCTAGGCTTAGGTAGGTAATCATATTGTTTAATTCTCAATTAGAACAATTATAATTACCTAAATACTACCCTAATACCCTTCCAAACCGGTTATACAACATAAAATGGGTGTCCATTTTATTTTTGTAATTTATCATTTGTCACATATGTGAGTTGTGACATGTAACATGTAATTAGGCTTATAAATGTACATTTAACTAAATTAAATGCAATTTCATAACAAATAAATTAGACTTAACATTTTAAGTCACATTTAATAATTACATGTAAATAAAATGGGTCATCTCATATTTGATTAATATAATCTACAACAGTTTGTAATTATAATCGACCAATTTCACTTATCTCAAATGTTTCATAAACATAATGTATTCTTAGTAATATAACAATTAAATTACCAAAATGAATCTTATTTAATCATATTACAATAAGATATAATTCTCACTTACAATTTAAACTTTGTTCAGTTTAAGGGATTAATTAATCTGTATCGCTATACAATTAATTAATGTATATGATTAGAGGATTGTCCTTTAGGTGTGACCTCAAGGGATCAACTGATCACCACCGTCATACGACAGTAACGTCAAACTCAATTGAGCCAATAGTTACCGATTTATGTTGACCAGTTGACCATAATATTTATCATCCCTTTTGTATTCTTTATTATTGAGATTTAATTATGTGATCACACTATTGTTGAGGACACTTACTCCAACAATTTCCCACTTGTCCGAGACAAGTGTGCGTCACCAATTCTCTTGTCCTATTAGAATCTCCCACTCAATGCAAGGTGTGTTGCAGGTCGTACTTGCATTTGATCATATCAAGAGTGGTTTCCTCGATATGGAGAGTAACTATCTGACAGGAATTATCTACCATAGATACCTTCCGAGCGTGGCCACGCATTTTCAGCTTACTCCTCCTCGAGTCGCCTTGAGATTTAAAACAACCCTGACAAGGGGTGGACAATTCCTATCGCACTATTCCTTTCGAATAGCCATTGCTCATTATGACCCAAAAGATGCTCATTTGACCCTAGTTACGAAAGTCGTATAGCATAAATAAAAGTCACTCTGAAACTGTGCCACCTTAGGCGAACAGTCTTTAGTCAAAGAATTGACTCAAAAAGAATACTAGTAGCTCTTTCCACGACCAGGCTATAAGAATTGCCAGAATTCTATAAGCGGTCACTGCCCGACAGATTGTCCCTTACACTCTGTCTATGTGATCGATTGGTCATCCCTTATGACCCTATGGCACTTGAACTTGCCATCAATCGCATCACACTCTAGTCACTTGTAGACGTCACCTCATATAAGCAACTAGGGGCCAATGCTATGTTAAACTAGTCCACTTTAATGGAGTCCAAAAATTGTCTCTACAATCCATTGGGATATAATAAAGCACAAAGCTGAGTTTATGAAACTCTAATGATAAATGTGATTATCATATATGAACAATCAACACAATGTTATTGCTTCATATCATATAATCTAAAGTTTATTTCGTCCATGACAATTCATGACGATCTTATTAAATGCAATAAAGGCTTGAGTAGTGAATATACCATATATTCACTTATTCCAACCTTATGAATTGCTTTTTCCTTCCATCCAACGTTATTCCTAATAACATGAATTCATCTATGTAGATGTCTAGATCTCTATCTAGTGTTGGGCTCTTTCACTTGAAAGATGCTCCTACTCGTTATCATGATAACTGATAGGTATTTAGGTGAAAGGATCTACCATTAGTTCCTTTTAAACCACCTTATCCTCATCATAATGTACTAGGTCTCTATTTGTAGAATTTATAATGATTGACTCTTCAATCATCCTTTTAGTTATTCGCTTCTTGCAAAACAAAAGTACGCCTAGGATTTCGATAAATCCTTATAAGTTTGGAAATTTGGGTTTGTGTAACCTTTACCACATTGTCAAATTTTCTCTACCAAACACAAGAATGTATCCCTAGTTCTCCTCGAGAACTCTACGGATGTTCTTGTATGCTATCCAATGACTCTCATATGGAATGATTTGCTTTTGGCTTGTCATGCTCCCATGTGACAACCCTCGCGAATGCGGAAATATAAAACATACAAGCATGTTGGGAATTTATAATAGCGAACATATGCAAGGCTTTTAAAAACTTTTATACATGCAAGGTGAAAAATACGAGGATTGTCCAAAACATTACAAACTAGTAACGGAAAACCACAAAGAGACGGAGTCCTCTCAAATGTTAACAAGACAAGTGATTAGCAACTATCTAATTAAACGTCTAGAGGTTGATTCATCCAGTGTATCAACGACAACCGCTAGCTCACAACAAACACACCCGAACCCAAAATGTCAAGCAAAAAGCCATCCATGCAAGCAACCTGTTCATCCATAAAAAACATGAACGCCACAGTCAGTGGGGAGTAACTCCGGGTTCTCCCAGCCATATCACATTAAACGTACATAAACGGAAATACAAAAGTAGAAGCCTGCATATATAGATATACATGTGAAATACGAGAAGGATAAATAGGCAATTCAATATATAATGAGAAGAGCAATATAGAATTGACAAAATCCGAACCGAATCCATCATGTTATACAAAGACTCGGGGAAGACACTCTTGGGCAACCGAATACGCTCACTAGGGCTTACATCTCACCGTTAGCGGTATAAGTTTGATAAGATTGAGACTCGACAAACAAACCATGCCAAGTCATGCAATGACCACAATAAATCCATCATATTATCATCCATTCAAACATACCAATACATAGACGGTGCCCAATCATGCAATGACCATGAATAATATCATGAAATCACGCATTCAAAGAACGACGACACAAGACGACATCTCTCACGGTAAATGAAATGCAATAGCACCGTGTACATGGCAAGTATGATTAACAAGGCATCCACGGGATAAAACATTTCCCTGAACTCATACCGATCAACATTTCGTATATGTAG
>JAIUZE010075334.1:0-104242 GCA_022085475.1 Heliosperma pusillum
TCTCGTCTTATAATTTCTAACATGTGAGAAATAATAATTTTATGAAAAACCTTTTTAATTAAATATTTTACTTATTAATATTTCCCACTTGCTAAATATTACAAAACACGATAAAAATGACGATAACTCAAAAACCTTCACAAGTCCCAAAGTGGGACCCACGGGTTGACTTTTGGGCCGAACCCAACATGGGCCTGAATGGGCCCACGGGCCTGTTTGGGCTGTTTTTGCAGATTTTCCAACTTTTACTAAAACCGTTTCTTAATATTTCCCGCATGCTTTAACATAATTAAAACCCGTCAAAACAACAACCAAACAATCAAACATCGACACAACCCAAAAACCAAAACCCGGACCCACCCTTGACCAACCCAGACCGGCCTGGACCGGGCCTGAACCGGCCTGAACCGGCTGGTTTGGGTCCGGTTTTCCAACCACCCATTCCGGCCACCACCTAAACAACAAGCCCAATTCCAAATAAATTCTAACATGTTTCTAATTAACAACATCCATTCTTAACATCCAATTCATACAAAAATCATTATTATGAACAATCATCAAAATTCATCAAGAACACTAATCAACATAAAAATTCCATACAACATAGAAATCATACCACTTATCATATTACTATTAAAAATCCATAAATCATAATAACATGAACCAAAAACAAAAGATGAACCAAAAATAAAAGAAACAAAAGCTATGTAACATCTATTCGTCGAGTAACTCGGAATCGTTACCTTAGCTAGTAAAATCAATTAGCACCAAAATAAGAAGTAAAGAAAAATAAGAAACCCGTCTTCTAATCTTCTCCTAAACTATACGAGTCACCAAACTCGTCTTCAAAATCTTCCCCTATAAGAAATGACAAGAAAAACATTATTAGAATTAAAACTTGATGTTCCATAATTAAAGTGTTGAAAACGATTTTGACGGAATTGAAAATAAACCGTACTTGAAGATGGAGAGCGAAGAGGAGATTCTAGAAATATAAGTTAGGACGGATTTAATTAAGAAATGAAGGTTTTATGATGATTTTGCTCAAGAACGACGAAGAACAAATGAAGAACGACGAAGAACGAATGAAGAACGATGAAGAACGCTTAATTAGATCTTAATTTGATTGATTGTAAAATGAAAAGTTGTTGGTGAGTAATGAAAAGAAAGAAAATATCAAGGCTTAAGAGGGGAAAAAGAGACGTGTGAAATGGAGAGGAATCGGGTCTGTTTTTACGCGATTTGCGGAGTTTAAGTTGACAGACCGATAAAGTTACAAATATCTTAGATATTTTTATTAGTTTAATCATATTAATTAAAAGATCTCATATGAGTGGAAAAAAAGTGACATGGGGCGTATGACTCATGTCAAAGTCGGGTTTCGGGACTTAAGTTGACCCGGGAATAGTTAAATGACGTTTGGGGTTAAAAAAACCGTAAAAGTTATTCTTTATTCCGAATAAATTCCTAAATAATTATTAAATTATCATAATTCCAAATAAATCTTAATAAAAATAAATTAAATTTATTATTTTTCAAATATAATTTCGGTCTTTAAATTTACGAGGTGAGTCGGGAAAAGTCAACGAAAGTCAAAGTCGACTTAAAAGTCAAGAAAAGTCAAAGATGACTTAAAAGTCAAGAAAAGTTTATGACGACTTAAAAGTCAAGAAAAGTCAATGACGACTTGAAAAAGTCAAGAAAAGTCAAAGACGACTTAAAAGTCAAGAAAAGTCAAAGATGACTAACAACGGTCTTTTCATGAAATCTCTCAGAAATTCCAAATACGAACGCGGAATTTCAAAATACGACTCGGAACAAAAATTTCTATTTTAAAACCTTAAGTTTGCTGAAAAGTGTTAGTAAATATTTTTACTAGAAAAATTGGTTACTTTTCGGGTTGTTACATGTTATTGACTTTTCCTTGACTTTTTCCACTTACTCCTTCATATACTCCCTCATAACCTAACTCCCTCACAACTCAAACTCCTTCTTCCTCACCAAGAAATCCCCAAAACCTAGCCTCCATATTTGATCCGTCTTAGAATCGTCGCTACTCATTCAATTCTCGCTCAAATTCACCTAGGTTCGTCTCATTCTTTCCCTCTCATCGTCCTCTATCCGTATTGGTAATAAAACTACCGTCTTTCTCAAGGTGAATTATATTCATCTTTTATTATCTAATTATAGATGGTGACCTTCAAGACCCCAACAAAGACTACTTCTTGATAGAAGAGAACATTTTTGCGGAGTGAAGACGCGAAAAGGTAACGGTGAAGGGTTACTCGATATCATTTACGTGTTTTATGTGTTTTCCATGTTAGAAATCGTATTCAGAATATGATTTGTAAACTTAGGAATTGTGTTGTTGATGATGGTTGTTGTTAGTTGATAATTGATATGAGAATTGATGATTTGTGATGTTAGATGATATTTGTGTTATGCCTTAGTGAAAATTGTGAAATTCGTATGACCCGTGCCTGCCAGACCAGGACGCTAGCAGCGTTCCCTGGACGCTGGCAGCGTCGTAGGACGCTGGCAGCGTTGCCTGGCGCTGACAGCGTTGCTTGCTGCCAGTTTTCCAAAGTCGACTGCAGTTTTCCTACACTGACCCCTTTTCGTAAAATGATCGTATCTCCTTCGTTTCTTGCTTGTTTTGGGCTTGTGACCAACCCGTTGGAACCTTAAGAGGATAAGATATCACCTCCACTTGGAATTTCTGCATTTGGATGTCTAGAACTCTAGTTATGACCGTTTGAAGTGGACCCTTGTTTTAGTTGGTTTCCAAACAACGTTGTTTTGGAGAGGGGATCTATGTTTCTTATTTATTATGCTTCATAAACTTGTTCAAATGCTTATGTATCATGTATTGATTCATTTTTATCATAGTTAAATTTATATAACTCCCTATTCTCATGTTTTGTGACGGTTTCTGGTATGTCCCACTTTGAGTCGATTTTTACACATGTTACGGTTTGAGCACTAGTTTCCTATGTGCTTTGTACTCTCATTCCCTTGGCTACCTCCACGTTCGTAAGGCTGGAATGTCGGAACGGGGATGTATCCTTACTGCTTGATTGCATGTGTTAGTGGGCATATGACGACGTTGTTGGGAGGCGAACGCTTTGCGTTGATCGACCCGGCCGTCAAATGTTGTGTACTTGCGAGGTGGTGTCAACTGCATGTAGCGTACCGCTTGTTATGAGGCTTGTGCTCTTTTCCGCCTCTTTCGTGAATGTCGACCGAATTTGGGGTACTCGGCGTCTATGATTGACCGAGTCTTGGATGCGAAATGCATCGCATGTCGAATCGGAAAATGTGATTCCGGGAGTCTGGCTAGATTTAGACTAGGACCGTATTATTATCGTTGTTCTACCAGGAGGAAATTAGTCTACGTATACGAAATGAATTGAATCGTGTATGCGTTCAGGGAATGTTTTTATCCCGTGGATGCCTTTTAATCATACTTGCATGTACACGGTGCTAGTGCGTGGCATTTACCGTGAGAGAGGTCGTCAATGTATTGGTATGTTTGGATGGATGATTACATGATTGATTATTCGTGATCATTGGGTGACTTGGCATGGCTTGTTTGTCGAGTCTCAATCTTATCAAACTTATACCGCTAACGGTGAGATGCAAGCCCTAGTGAGCGTATTCGGTTGCCTAAGAGTTTCTTCCCCGAGTCTATCTATAGAATGATGGTTACGGATTGTACTTCATATGCTCTTATCATTATATATTGAATTGCCTATCTATCCTTATCGTATTTCACATGTATATTTATATATGCATGCTTCTACTTTTGTACTTCCTTTTATGTACGTTTAATGTGAATGGCTGGGAGAACCCGAGTTACTCCACCCCCACTGACTGTGGCGTTCATGTTTTTCATGGATGAACAGGTTGCTTGATTGGAGCTTTTTGCTTGTGGTATTTTGGGTTCGGGTGTGAGCTAGCGGGCGTGGTCCCTGGATTGAAACACCTCTAGACGATTTTAGCTAGTTGCTAATAATTTGTTGTTGGATAATATTTTGAGAGACTTCGTCTCTTTGTTGTATTTCATACTTTAGATTGTAATATTTGACATTCCTCGTATTTTCTATTTGCATGTAAAAACGTTTTTAAAATACCGTATTTTACGCTAATTAAATCACATGCTTGTATGTTTTATTTCCGCATTCGCGAGGGTTGTCACAGTTGGTATCAGAGCTTAAACGCTCCCGACGCACACACGTGAACCCTAAACTTAAACTACTTGACCATGAAATAATAAATGTGAGATGGGTAGAAATTAAGGACTTTACTTGGTAGTTTTTGGTGTACTTGGTGTATGTTAGGTTCTAACTTGTTTGTTGATTGTGTTGAGAGATGTTATGTTTTTTTATATCTACCGTCTTAAGGTGGATCATGTGTTACCTAGAAGAAGTATCCTCTACCGAAGATTTGAAGATTGACAAGCGTAATTGAAGTGTATTCCTTCCTCATCGATGTTTTCTCTCGTCCTTAATGTATCATGCTCTCTTCCTTCTATCTAAGTGCTTCTTCATCATCTAACTTCTTTTCCCCTTGGAAATTACTCTTGTTACTTTCCTCCTCCTTATCAATTTGTACCCTCAACTTCCTTATGTGACCTTTTGTGGACACCATACCCTTTTGTTTGTGGCATATTGTACTTGGTCGGGAGAATTTTAGACTTGGTGGAATGTTAGTGTTGATTAGAATGAATTAGGGATTCGAGAAAAAAATTGTGTAGACTTAAGTTCTTCCCTAGTGGTGAGAGTTGGTATCCTTGAGGAAAGTGTGGTAAGATGTGTTTAATGATTTTAACGTATAAACGCTTGCCATGACTTGTGTGTAAATAGTTCATGATATTCGATGGTGTAAGGTCGAATGAGTTGGCTATGACTTCTTAACTCATTAGTAATTTAGTCTTTTGGACTTAGAAGCTTAGTATTGTTTTGAAGACCATGCTTATGATATGTCTAATTTGTGTAAATAAGAAGTTTTGAATGATATCTTGAGGTGCGAAATACTTTTGAGGTTAAGTGACGTCTTGTGGTTTCCTATTGTGTGTTTGTGAGTATAGGCTTGGTGGAAAAGCATTTGGCTTTAGTTCTTGGTTTTAAAGATATGATCGTATCTTATGGTAGCGGAGACTCGTTTGAAGTAGTAAGGTTTCGTTGTAAGTTGAACCATATTACTTGAGGATTATAGATTTGAGCGAGATTCGATGATGTGAGCTATGATGGAAATACCTTGGGACGTTAATGATGATGCTTGACTTGAGGTTGTACTTTGTTAATAATGAACTCGTGGGCTATATGAGTTGAAAATGACCGAGTATAAGGGAGTATTTGTTAGTCCTTCAGTTAAAGAAACCTTTGAGGTTGTGTTGAATATTTGAGCTAAAGGAATGTTACTATGCTTGAGTTGCAATTTCGCATTTGGGAATCCGTGTGATATGAAAGGATGGATGAATTGGGTTGTAGTCGATTTGTCAAATTCAGGTGTACCTTACTTTGATAATTTGTCGTACGAGGGTCCCTTGTAAGAGACCTTTGTTATTGGGGTGAGTTGCTTTGCTATCACCCTGAGTCTGAAAGGAGAAATTTTGTGGATTAAACTTTAAACCTTTACTCGTACCATTATCCCTTTCCATTCCCTTTCATGCAAGTTTCTACTAAGCCCGATTTCTAGGAAATTGTTTTCTCTTATCTTTTCCTTTGCTTGGCTATCTTCATGGCTATATCTATCCAATATCTAGCTTTTGGCTCCCTGCCTCTAGCGTTCCTCTAATTTTTCGTCCGATCTTATCGCGTTCGTGTTTCCCTCGAAATCTCCTATCGTTTCCAATGTCATGGTGTCATTGTCTTTCCTCTGGTGAGATGATTGGGTTGTTAGCTAGCTTCGTGTTGATTTTGACCATAAATAGGATTGGGATTTAAACCTTAGGATGAATCTGTTGGTGGTATTGTACTCTCTTGATGGCTTCATTTATTGAGCTTGCTATTGTAGTGCTATTTTGGGAATCGAGTTGAGCGTGATGATAGTTCGTTGTTGTTGGGTATCATAACGGTTGCTTGAGATATCATTTGGGAATTAGATGTCTCTAATTGGTGGCTTCTAAAAGAGACTTTGCTTTAGGATAATTAAGCCGGTACCCAAGGTTTGAGGAGTATTGTCGTAAATGAAAATCGATTCATATTGAGTTTTAGATGAACTATATGATTTGAATGGTTGTCTGATTGCCAAGTAATTGGCCATTTGTGGTTTGGAATTAGTAATTCTCTTTTATTCTTAAGGAATCATAGTTCGAGATTGAGAAATGTTCGTTGCAAACTTTGGATAGTGAGTGCTCAGTTGTTATGGATTATAGAGTTAGAATAGTGAACCCATTTATCTTGAGGATTAGTAACCACCATAGTTTGCTAATGTGACTTTTTATATTTGAGGCTTCGAGCGTAGTAATGATCGAATTAAGGATGTTATGGCGTATTAAAGAATCCTTATAACCGATAATGGATTGTGGATTTTCCCTTGTCGTGAGACTTTCGATGAGGCTATTTGAATCTTAGATAATTATGTATGTTGCTTTGATTGTGTTTTGACTTTCAAAGATGAGAAAGTTCATTGCAAATTTAGGATAATGAGTTTGAAGTAAATTGAATCAAGGGAATTTCATGGTAAGTCTCCTTTACCTTGTGGTTGTTAGCGATCATGTTTCCCTAGAGATAAATATTTTGTTGGTGGTTTCTAATAAGAGTTTTGATGGAGCTAAGAAGATTAGAGTACGCAATGAATCTTTCATGTGGGTTGTTAGTTGTGGAGTCTACCGTGCCGATGGACTTTAGTGGATACTAAATGGATCTGAATAATTAGGTTATTGGCTTGAAATCTCGTGATTATGGAATATTTTTGTAGGATTTCTGATGATTGAAAATGATGAGTTGCAAATTGGGTAAATTGCATTCTCTTGAGGATTTGGTTTATTAGTAGAGTTAGTGATGTCGAATTCTTGTAGATCTTCCTGCCGACTTTATCTTGATCTTCATATCCCAAAGAGTTCGATTTGTTTCGTTTTTGCGTGTTTTGTATTTATTTTGTTACCCTGAATTGTGTGTGAATTGTGCGAGTTGCTCTATGTACGTGTAATGTCCTGTTATTCGATTTTATCTTTGATAAAACCTTCAAATTTCCATAATAAAGTTTTTAATTTAACGTTTAAAAGAAGTCTAAAGATGGTTTGTGTACCATCTTTCTGGAGAAAAAGGATTTCTTTTGCTTTTATATTTGGATTTTGCGTTTGGTTGGTTGTTTGCACTTTTTATTGGAGACGTCTGATAACTAGTCCTACACTTACTAACACTTGTTTTGATTTTCGATTTCACTATTTCGACATTGATTTGATTTTTGATAGCTAGAGTTCTCGTTCACGACGGGCACTCTTGAGATCCGTAAATAAAGTTTCGCACTTATGAAAAATTTCCTTAAACCATTTTCGAGATGAAGCTCGTTTCATGAATGTTTCCCTTATAAAAGCTTTCGTATTAATTTTGAAAACCGATTCTTGTCCTTGATACTTTTGTTTTCTACTCTCAAGTTTCGAGGACGAAACTTTTTAAAAGGTGGGGTGATTGTAACACCCGCAAATGTACCCTATTTTTATATTGAAAATATTATACGGATACTTTTCAGCGAAATTTAGTTTTAGTTTAGAATTAAATTTCCCGTGTCTAATTAAGAATTTCCGAGTTCGTTTTCGGACTTTGCGCGAGATTCCGAGTAAGTTACGTCTTAAGACGTTATTGACTTTTCCTTGACTTTTTCCACTTACTCCTTCCTATACTCCCTCATAACCTAACTCCCTCACAACTCAAACTCCTTCTTCCTCACCAAGAAATCCCCAAAACCTAGCCTCCATATTTGATCCATCTTAGAATCGTCACTACTCTTTCATTTCTCGCTCAAATTCACTAAGGTTCGTCTTATTCGTTCCCTCTCATCTTCCTCTATCCGTTTTGGTAATAAAATTACCGTCTTTCTCGCTTTTCAATTTATCCGTCTTTCTCAAAGGTGAATTATATTCATCTTTTATTATCTAATTGTAGGTGGAGACATTCTAGACCCCGACAAATATTACTATCTAGTGGAGGAAGGTTTAGAAATCGTTTAAAGACGCATAAAGGTAACGGTGAAAGGTTACTCGATATCATTTACGTGTTTTATGTGTTTTCCAAGTTAGAAATCGTATTTAGAATACGATTTGTAAACTTAGGAATTGTGTTGTTGATGATGGTTGTTGTTAGTGGATAATTAATATGAGAATTGATGATTTGTGATGTTAGATGATATTTGTGTTATGCCTTAGTGAAAATTGTGAAATTCGTATGACCCATGCCTGCCAGACCAGGACGCTGGCAGCGTTGTAGGACGCTGGTAGCGTTGCCTGGCGCTGGCAGCGTTGCTTGCTGCCAGTTTCCCAAAGTCGACTGCAGTTTTCCTGCACTGACCCCTTTTCGTAAAATGATCATATCTCCTTTGTTACTTGCTTGTTTTGAGCTTGTGACCAACCGTTGGAACCGTAAGAGGATAAGATATCACCTCCATTTGGAATTTCTGCATTTTCATGTCTAGAACTCTAGTTATGACCATTTGAAGTGGACCCTTGTTTTAGTTGGTTTCCAAACAACGTTGTTTTGGAGAGGGGATCTATGTTTCTTATTTATTATGCTTCATAAACTTGTTCAAATGCTTATGTATCATGTATTGATTCACATAGTTAAATTTATATAACTCCCTATTCTCATGTTTTGTGACGGTTTCTAGTATGTCCCACTTTGAGTCGATTTTTACACATGTTACGGTTTGAGCACTAATTTCCTATGTGCTTTGTACTCTCATTCCCTTGGCTACCTCCACGTTCGTAAGGCTGGAATGTCGGAACGGGGATGTATCCTTACTGATTGATTGCATGTGTTAGTGGGCATATGACGACGTTGTTGGGAGGAGAACGCTTTGCGTTGATCGACGCGGCCCTCAAATGTTGTGTACTTGCGAGGTGGTGTCAACTGCATGTAGCGTACCGCTTGTTATGAGGCTTGTGCTCTTTTCCGCCTCTTTCGTGAATGTCGACCGAATTTGGGGTACTCGGCGTCTATGATTGAGCGAGTGTTGGATGCGAAATGTCATCGCATGTCGAATCGGAAAATGTGATTCCGGGAGTCTGGCCAGATTTAGACTAGGACCGTATTATTATCGTTGTTCTACCAGGAGGAAATTAGTCTACGTATACGAAATGAATTGAATCGTGTATGCGTTCAGGGAATGTTTTTATCCCGTGGATGCCTTTTAATCATACTTGCATGTACACGGTGCTAGTGCGTGGCATTTACTGTGAGAGAGGTCGTCAATGTATTGGTATGTTTGGATGGATGATTACATGATTGATTATTCGTGTTCATTGGGTGACTTGGCATGGTTTGTTTGTCGAGTCTCAATCTTATCAAACTTATACCGCTAACGGTGAGATGCAAGCCCTAGTGAGCGTATTCGCTTGCGTAAGAGTGTCTTCCCCGAGTCTATCTATAGCATGATGGTTACGGATTGTACTTCATATGCTCTTATCATTATATATTGAATTGCCTATCTATCCTTATCGTATTTCACATGTAATATCTATATATGCATGCTTCTACTTTTGTATTTCCTTTTATGTACGTTTAATGTGATATGGCTGGGAGAACCCGGAGTTACTCCCCACTGACTGTGGCGTTCATGTTTTTCATGGATGAACAGGTTGCTTGATTGGATGGCTTTTTGCTTGTGGTATTTTGGGTTCGGGTGTGAGCTAGCGAGCGTGGTCCCTGGATGGAAACACCTCTAGACGATCTTAGCTAGTTGCTAATAACTTTGTTGTTGGATAACATTTTGAGAGACTTCGTCTCTTTGTTGTATTTCATACTTTAGTTTGTAATATTTGACATTCCTCGTATTTTCTGTTTGAATGTAAAAAGGTTTTTAAAATACCGTATTTTACGCTAATTAAATCACATGCTTGTATGTTTTATTTCCGCATTCGCGAGGGTTGTCACAGGAATTGTCAAAATCCGAAGAAAAATGGGGAGCGTAATTATGAGGATGGAAATGCGGCGATAGCTGTGAAGGATGACAATGATCTTTTGGCAGTGAGTGTCGAAGATCCGATTGAGTCTTGGGTATTAGACGACTCTGGTGTATCATTTCGCGCTTCTCTAGATAAAAGTTCTTTTCATAAATTTATTGGTGGAAAGTGTGATACTGCTTACTTGACATATGGTAAGGTGGTGCCGATAATGGGAAGAGGTGATGTTAAGATACGTACCCCGACTTGGGGTAGGTGGGAGTTAACAGATGTCATGTTCATCCCGAACTTGAGAATGAAATTGATATCTGTTGGTAAGCTTGATGATGAAGGCTATAGAGTTATTTTTGAAGAAGGTTCCTGGAAGGTAGTCAAAAGAGTTACGGTAGTAGCTAGTTAATGGGACTAAAAATAGAACATTGTACACCATTACAAAGTGTACTTGTAAAAACAATTTAGCCGCGAGAGGGATGAAGAAATTAGTAGTTTCACGAGACTTGTTGCTGGATCAGAAAGCTATGCATAGTGGGCCTTACACTAAGCACCGCGGGAATAAAGTCGGTGGCTTGAAGGCGAAAGGTGGTCCGAGAATGCACAAGGTGAAACTGGCATGCTCAAATGTGTGCGAAAATTCAAGCAGTTCTAATAAGGCATGTAAGGGTATTTCGTTTAGGTTGGAGTGCACGCCCCGGAAAACGATGAATAAAACACAGCAAATATGGTTGCCTTTGGGAACAAAGTTGAATGGTGAAGAGTCGAGGTAGGATAGTACCTTGGTTGAGCTCTTGCATTTAGCATGAGCAAAGACATGGTCACATTAGGTGGATATGTAATGTTGGTGTTACTTCCATAAGTGTCGGGAGGTGGGATATTGTTAGCATTAATTCTTCCATTATGGAAGAGTATGTTTCATAAGAAATATATACGTAAATAAGTTTCCAACAAAATGAAACTTACTTCATTGATAATGTCATGAATAAGAGATGTTTCATATAGTTAATATGTGGGGAGTTATAGCTTGTCATTAGCTATAAAAGAAGTGGAAAGCTATGTAGTTTTGCATCCTCATCCTCATTGTTTATCTACTGAGTGATCAATAACATTCCTAGTGCAACTATAGTGAGGACGTAGCCAATTTGGTGAACCTCGTAAATCATTGTATCTTTGTTATTTTCGATTCTTATATTTATTATTGTGTGAGTGGTTCATAGAAGAGTGGTTAGTGCACATGCCCCCCCCATACCATGTGCTGAGTTTTCCACTTGGTGAGTTTGTGAGACATTGGGGGCTGGCAGAGTTTGAACCCGGGACCTTCGGTCGCACTGGCTCTGATACCATGATAGATGAACCATCTCAACCAAAACCTTAAGGTGATGGTTAAGGCCCATATATTATAGTTATATTTTATTATGCCCCTTTAGATAATAAAATTATCATTTTAAAAATTTAATTAATCGAATTTGTATTAAAAATGAGTTTCGGCCATTTACAGACTAGTCAGTATTAATTTTTATAAAATGAAATATTTAGGAAAATGAAAGTTTTTTATTTTATTGTTTCCATTTCGGTTTTATTCCATTTAAAATAACTATTGTTCGAATTTATTTTCTAAATTTAATAGACAGACTTTGAAAAATATGAGAAGTAGTCATGTAAAACTACATGACTTTATACTCATCTAAATTTGTCTATTGAGAAGTTATAATGGCTAATAAATGATGTTGATGTTTAAATATTACTTTAGAACGGTTGAATTTGCCCCCAAGCCTTTGATAGTTATTTTGATATAATGTGTAGTTTAACGGTTGTACTTTTTTTTTAGAATAATACTATTTTTAGTATGCCACTAATGTTAGAATCCTTATATTTTGAGTAAGTTTTTATTTTAAGTAATTTACTATTTTTAGTAAGCCTACTTTACTAAGTCATTTTTTAGAATGGATATTTGTAGAAACTTACTAATTTGAGAAAATTACTATTTGAGGAACCTACTATAATTTTTAAAAATTAATATTTCTAAAAGTGTTTATTTTGAGAAATTATAGGGGATTACAGTTGGTATCAGTGCATGATTGCTCCCGAAGCTAACACTTAAATCCCTAGAAATTACCTAAATAAATGATCGAATGCGTTAAAAAAAATAGAGAGAGATGGGTAGTGTATTACCCGTAAACTTCGTCAATAAAATAAAATAGGAAAATTAAAAATCAAGCATAATCATATTAGCAATAAAGGATTTTAAAAGACTAAAATAAATAGAGATAAAATAGAAAATCTACAAGCGATATAATTATTTCTTCTTTGAGTATCGGGTACAGCTTTAAGGCAAGTAATTAAATAATTAAATATTTATGTTGAATATTATAAATATATTTCCACAAAATAAATTCTCTACGTAATAACATGACGTAGAACAAATAAAATCTTGGCGTTAATAGTTGGCAAAAGCGTCGAGCAATTAGGCAGTACACCGTCCCGCGATTAAAATTACGCCGCTTCCCAAATCTGAAATTAGAGACATATCTAAGCATGCGTTAGTGCCTAGATACCTACCTACATAAACATGCCAAAATTAGACCAACCCATGAATTTCTTCTTTCCCCTTTGTCCCCGCTATGTCACGCCACCTCCACCCCTCCCTCTCCTCCTCCTTCTCCTCCTCTCTCTTTCTCTTTTCCAAAACTTACCTAGTTAAACACTCAAAAGTCATTCATTCCCACTAAAACACCTCCATATAGAAAAGAGCCTTACAAGACCTCCTTAGTACATAGGGATACTACCATCTCGGTTGCCCGAGATAGTACATATAAAAAACAACCATAAAAGAACAATACTTTATTAAGTCAATAGTTTAACTCAAGACGGCATACCGTCCTAAACCATAATCCAACTGATAAAGTAAAGGTACTAATATAAAAGTCTATGACACTAAATAAAAGCGAAAGCTAAGACTCAACAGCGGCAATCCCACCAACTCCCCAACGCAATCTCATCAAATTACCTGCTGAGCACCTGCTCACTATTCCCCAATGGATCGAGACAGCTTTTGAAAATACAAACGGGGTCAGTACCCCATAAGCCGATCAATGTACAAGACAAAAAAGTAATCATCAAAGTAACATAAACCAGAGGCCCACCGCAACGGTCACCTCAGCATCATCAGGCTACCACCATGACCTGCAAACCACCTATTGATCTCAGACCGCATCACTGGACATCGAAATTCTATCTCACTGCAGTGAAATTCCCGGCACATTAATGTGCACATCCCCGTCGTAGCGGGAGAGCTACGAGAGGCAAACTCGGGCTGTGGTCCGTCTCCCGGCGGACCACCAAATAGTAACCAAGTAACACAACTCCAAACTCCAACCCGATCACCATCATCATCACAATAGTAACCATCATCATCATCACAATAGTAACAACTATCATCATCAACAAGTAACCAATATTATCATCAACAAGTAACAGATCTCATGACAAAGATTAACATATGAAATACTGAGTAGGAAATTATACCTTTTGCAAATCCGCAGCAAATCACAATCAAGCAATCACTAGAAATCTTCTTCTAAGCCCCCTAAACATGCTATTAATACATTCAATATTAACCGTTCTTCCCTTTCCCCCAATTCAATTGGAGTTTCAATGCATTAAATAACAATAATCATATAATTGAGTTATATACCGAGTGGAATCTACAACAAGAAGTAATCTGATTTGGATTAGGATGATTAAGGATGCTTGGGAGGTTTTGAGAGAGTTTAGAATATTAGGGTTTGATTATGAAACGTAAACTGATGAAATTATGTTTTAAAACCTCTTAATAATATTTAATCAAACCGTCCGAAATAATCCCACAGACCGGTGTACTCGGTCAAATGCAATAAGCACTCGGTCGAGTACAACGCATTTGGCCGAGTACACCGCACTTGGTCGAGTGCACTAACACTCGGCCGAGTGCCAACTAGGGAGAAGGCCGCCTAACTGACACACGCACACTACTCGGCCGAGTACCCAACACACTCGGTCGAGTGACCTATACTCGACCGAGTACACAGTACTAAGAATACGGAGTAATACAGTCTCTCCTCCTTAAGAACGAACTTCGTACTCGAAGTTCACAACTCAAACTCCTACCACAAAAACTAACACCAACAAACAGCACAATCACAAGGTAACAACTTGTACCCAACAAAGTCAACTCTATGACCTTTACCCAACTACAACATATCACCATAAGACCAACACAACCCACTAGTAATACTACTACACACTAACTAAAGACAACTAAAACAACCAAAACGTAATGCATTTATCTCCTCCCTCCCCTTAAGAACAAGGTTACAACCTCGTAACAGAACATACCTGTTGGAGTATGTGTCCTCCACAATAGTGCATTTATATAATAAATCTCATTTGGAATATACGTGGCATGATTAGTATATTTTGATACTCCACGTCAGTTGATTAACGTAAATCGGTAACGCTCGACTGACTAGAGTTTGACGTTATTGTCGTATGACGGCGGTGATCAACTGATCCCTTTAGGTCACACCTATAGGATGAGACCCAAATAGAATACTAATTATTTGTATACGATACAGTTTAATTAGGGTTTTACATATATTTGATATGTACGAGAGTTATTTATTGTAAATTGAGTTAGGAGCTCATTCCACTTAAGTTTATTAGTCATTTATATGATAACTGACTGAATAAATTTTACGTCTTATTTTAATACGATTAAGTAAGATTTAATTTAGTGATTAATAGTTAATTAATTAAATTAGTTGAGGTAATGCATATATTTTGAGGTATTGGTAGTTAGTTAATTATATTTATAAGGAGTTGTAAAATAAATTAAGTGGGCATTGTGGGATCCATTATATATTGATATAATGGTGAAATATCACTTAAAAGTTAAGTACATATTGTTTATTAATTTATGTCATATAATTGTTATATGATCAAATTAACACTTAATTATATTAGATAATTAAGCATATGATTATAAGTATTTGTGGGACAAATATCAAAAATCAAAATGGACCATAGTACTCTAGTGGAGGCCGGATTCCATGTAGTGTAAGCAATAATATTTGTTCATTTCTTGTAACACACTACAACATATTGATTATGACATGTTATGACATGAACATGATCAATTTTTATGTCCTACACTTTACCACTTTGCATGTGATTAAAATAAGCAAAATATTGACTCATTTTTGAGCTACTTGACCGGCCATGTGCCTACATAAGGGCATTTTGGTTGTTCAATTCATTTGCTCATTTTCCCACTTGTTTTAGATATCTCTCTAAAATCCTCAACTTCTTTCTAAACTCTCACATGCATGCTAATATTTATATCATATTACTAGTGTAGTAATACAATAATATTAGTAGTATTTGTCTTACTTATTATCTAGTTAATAATAAGGTAAGATTATTTGGGTTTAATCTTGGGTGCAACAAGAAGGAGCCTTCTACTTTGGAGGTTGTTTTATGGAGGATCATCAATTAATTTCATGCTCAAGAACAATAAGAAGGAGTTCTTATTGTGCCCATATGGAACCGAAAAATCGCAATGTAAGGATGTTTTCGTCTTATCTTTTCTTTTATGCTTTTATATATTTGCATGCATGATAACTAGATCCTAAATCATTAAGTTAATGTAATTTAATGAACTAGTTAGAGGAGTATAATTAGAGGTCTAGGACTTTCATGTGGTATCAGAGCTCAATTGTTACATGCATATCGATTTTAAGCATTAAAATCGAGTTATACGATAACTTGGGTAAAATTGAAAATTTGTGTTAAAAATTGGTTTGCACGAAATTTTTGATTTGCAAGCATACCTACTGACCTAAAAATGGTTGTGGTCAAATTTGGTGGTTTTAGGGATTAATTTTCTATTTATTTTCATTTATGGCCTTTAAATCATGTTAATATGTATTTTTTATGTTAAAAGTTAACTAAAAATAGTTTCATATTGATTCTGGCCATGAAATTTTTATATGATCTCACATGAATGTTTTACATACTTTATGTAAAATTTCGTGACTTTTAATTAAGTTTTGCATGATTATTGATTTTTATGAGATAAAAGTCAATAAAGTTAGATTATTATGATCATAAAATTGAAACGTTCTTTTCTGGTCTTGAAAATTTTTGGTACATTTTATAACCTAATTTATATCATCTTGGGGAAAGTTTATAATTTCTTTCACTGTTTTACTACATTTAATGGTTTTTATTTGATAAAACCGTTGAATACAAAGTTATTTGTTCATAAAATTAATTCTAAATTTTTGGGCAAATTTATCTGGTTTTTGGAGTTCCTGGAAATGTTCCAGAATGTAAAAATTTTTTGGTTTCAAATTTTTATGAGTTTTATATTTTATTTTGGGTTTATTTCATAAATGATATGATTAAACCTCTATATTTAGCAAATACGATCAATTCAAACTAATTAAATATAAACAAAATTAGTGGGGACTAATTTTGAGTTCTAAATCAGTTTAGATGATTAGTTTGAGCTTAAATACGATTTAAGTGTTGATTATTGATTTTTAATGGTTAAACATCGATAAAATCCATAAAACCGAGATAGAATGAGCATGATAAGTATCAAGGGAGATTTTGGCATATTGTTTTTCCAGCATTTTATTTATGTTATTATGGTTAAATGAATGAATGTCATTTATTTAAATTTTTAATGCAAGTTGTACCTAGTATGGCCTAGATTATTTTAATTGGTATTACCCTAATGTAAGGGAATACTGATTCAGTTGTAATTTTATTTGCGATCTCGTATCGCCGTTTGTAATAATTTAATTTCATTTTCTAGATCAAATGTATAATAGGATTTTTATTTGTATCTTTTGTAATTAATTATTATGAAGACGGAGATTCCCGAAGTCGGTAGCACACAACTTGTCGAGACAAGTGGGAGATATTGTTGGAGTAGGAGTCCTCCGCAATAGTGTTACTACATGCACAACTTGTATCGGACAAGTGGGAGATTGTTGGAGTAAGTGTCCTCCACAATAGTGCATTTATATAATAAATCTCATTTGGAATATACGTGGCATTATTAGTATATTTTGATACTCCACGTCAGTTGATTAACGTAAATCGGTAACGCTCAGCTGACTAGAGTTTGACGTTATTGTCGTATGACGGCGGTGATCAACTGATCCCTTTAGGTCACACCTATAGGATGAGACCCAAATAGAATACTAATTATTTGTATACGATACAGTTTAATTAGGGTTTTACATATATTTGATATGTACGAGAGTTATTTATTGGAAATTGAGTTAGGAGCTCATTCCACTTAAGTTTATTAGTCATTTATACGATAACTGACTGAATAAATTTTACGTCTTATTTTAATACGATTAAATAAGATTTAATTTAGTGATTAATAGTTAATTCATTAAATTAGTTGAGGTAATGCATATATTTTGAGGTAGAGGTAATTAGTTAATTATATTTACAAGGAGTTGTAAAATAAATTAACTGGGCATTGTGGGATCCATTATATATTGATATATTGGTAAAATATCACTTAAAAGTTAAGTACATATTGTTTATTAATTTATGTCATATAATTGTTATATGATCAAATTAACACTTAATTATATAAGATAATTAAACATATGATTATAAGTATTTGTGGGACAAATATCAAAAATCAAAATGGACCATAGTACTCTAGTGGAGGCCGGATTCCATGTAGTGTAAGCAATAATATTTGTTCATTTCTTGTAACACACTACAACATATTGATTATGACATGTTATGACATGAACATGATCAATTTTTATGTCCTACACTTTACCACTTTGCATGTGATTAAAATAAGCAAAATATTGACTCATTTTTGAGCTACTTGACCGGCCATGTGCCTACATAAGGGCATTTTGGTTGTTCAGTTCATTTGCTCATTTTCCCACTTGTTTTAGATATCTCTCTAAAATCCTCAACTTCTCTCTAAACTCTCACATGCATGCTAATATTCATATCATATTACTAGTGTAGTAATACAATAATATTAGTAGTATTTGTCTTACTTATTATCTAGTTAATAATAAGGTAAGATTATTTGGGTTTAATCTTGGGTGCAACAAGAAGAAGACCTTCTACTTTGGAGGTTGTTTTATGGAGGATCATCCATTAATTTCATGCTCAAGAACAATAAGAAGGAGTTCTTATTGTGCCCATATTGAACCGAAAAATCCCAATGTAAGGATGTTTTCGTCTTATCTTTGCTTTTATGCTTTTATATTTGCATGCATGATAACTAGATCCTAAATCATTAAGTTAATGTAATTTAATGAACTAATTAGAGGAGTCTAATTAGAGGTCTAGGACTTTCAATACCTTCTCAAAAAGATGTGCGTACCGCTCCCTCATGACAGCTTCGGGTTCTCAAGTAGCTTCTTCCATGTTATGGTTAAACCATAACATGTTTGGTTGGCCATCTTGGCATGGATTGGAATGGATTTGCTCCATTCCAATGTTTGGTTGGTGTATTTTGGAATGGAGTTAGAACCCCTTAGGTATCTAACTTCATTCCAACCCCTTGGAATCTCATACCCATCTTCCCATCTTGGTATCAAACTCCATTCCACTCTTTTATAATTTTAAGATAACCAAACAACTTTACATGGGAATGGATTCTCAACCCCATAGCTCTATGGATTCATATTCCAATCCATTCCATTCCAAGCTCTTGAGCCAAACGACCCCTTAATAGAGTTATTTCTCCATTCCTAGTTTTGCGCACCTTTCGATATGTTCCACGTTATGGTTAAACCATAACACCTTTAATAGAGTTGTTTCCCCATTCCTAGTCTTGCGCACCTTTCAATCCAAGATCTCGTTTGGCACCTCCACATAATTAGGTGCCTCATCCAGCTCAATGGTCTCAGCCTCGAGCACATGGGACGGGTACCTCATATACTTCCGCAGCTGCGACACAAGAAACATGATGCGTGTATTTTATATAGACTTTTTAGTCCGTTTATGCACGCATTTCTATGTCATTTAAGTGATATTACGTCGCTATATGCCCCTATTTGGCTACTTTGTACTTTCATTACCATTTTGTAGGTACAAGCTGCGTAGTAGCGGAAACCGAGCCAAAACAGTCCACTTTGCATGCATTTAGGAGAATGGAAGGAACGGGACAGAAGTTCTTGCATGGGAAAGCGTGAAACCGCTCACAATCAAGTCCAAAGCCATGACTAACGTTACATGACAAGCCAGAAGACCTCGATCGACTATGCCTTTGGTCGATCGAGGAGAGTTGAAGGAAGGAAGACCTCGATCGAGCTATATCTTTGCTCGATCGAGTGGTAGATATTGACAAGTTGGTCGATCGAGTGGAAGAAGTCCTCGATCGACTGATTTCCTCAAATAAAGACCTCGATCGAAGGGTATTTTCCCTCGATCAAGTGGAATCCATCACGAGCCTTAAGTCCGTAGACTAATTAGGGTTTAGAGTCGTGTTATGCATTATATAAGACTCTTATTTACGTCATTAGGAGGATCACCAATTAATATCCATTATCATCGATTATTAGCAGTCACTTAGCATTAAATATTAGTTTCTGAACTTTACCTTTAGTTTACATTCGGGTTTTTATCGACGTGGATTTGTTCTTTACGCCGGATTGCTTAGATTGTAAACTCTTTTCTCTCTTTTATTCTTAACCTTTGTTTTAGTCTTAATTACTGTTTACCTTTCTTAATTGCTGCGTTATTACTGTTCATGCTTGTTAATTACGATTATATCATGTCTAGTGTCATATATTCAATCGTCTTTATTAGCATCATTAATAGCATGAGTAGCTAATTCCCTTGTATGTTAGGATGAGGAAAACTGTAGTAGAAGCATGATAGGGTAGAGTATTTTAGTTAATCTTGAATATGAGAATCAATCTAAGAAGTATAATTGAGGTTAGTCGAATGAGTGCACGCAGGAGACTAGCTAGGTAGTTAAACCCGACCTGGATCGAGAGATTGGAAGGGAAAGGCTTGCTTAGAATTGATAGGTGACTCATAAGAGGACGAGAGTTAATTAAGAAAATCCCTAGGGTGGTTTGAGACCGAGAAGAGAAAACCATTGCCCTTCTCATTGATAGATTGACTGACTTAGTTGACCCGTAGATGCCGATATTGCAGTAGACCGAATCCTAGCATATTTTTCCTTTATCTGATTTATTTCGTGTTAACCTCTACCTTTATTTCTCTTCCCTTAAATCTTATTTAGTTTAGTTTAAACCCAAATCAAAACCCCCAACTGTGACTGGCAGATTTAGATTACTGTTTGTTAGTTTCCTCCCTGTGGAGATCGACCCTACTTCCGCTATCTTCTTAGTTAGTAGACTTAGGCTTTTATTTTTGGTGTATAACGACACGTATCAAATTTTGGCGCCGTTGCCTGGGAGGCAATTTAATTTTCTGTCTATTTATTTCTGTCTCGTCTTAAGGAATTTCTAATTCCTTAAGACTGTTCTTATTTTTTTCTCTCTATAGTTGTGTATGCGCAGGTCCCAAAGGCTCGAGTTAGTGGAAGCTGATCCAGAGCCCAAAAGAACCTTCTTACGCAGAAAGAGAGGGTTAGATAAGACTGTTCAGGAGGAAGACTTGAGTACTCCTGACTCCGTCTTCGACAGTTGTATTTTAGAGGAAGATTCGACTGTTGAGACTACCACACCAGCGAAGATGCCTCACATTGCGTTTCCAAGTGATTCGAAAGTGGAGCTAGACTCCAGGAAAGGATCGTATGTGTGGAAGAAGAAGTCGGAAATTACCCCAGCTGAGGGGACTTCTGCAAGTCAAAGGCCTGACGGTGGCCTTGTCACAAAACTGATTGGTTATTAGCCGGGTTTGCAACCCCGTGCAATTTGTAACAAACAATTTATTGCGTTTTCGTTAGACAATTAGACTTTTTATTTCGATTAGAATTTTACGTTATAATCCGTAGTTTAGATAAACAATTTACTTTTACTGTTAGACAGTTTTTGGTATTTTTATGGGTATCGTTTTGTATGGTTTTTGCAGGAAAAGAAGCGAAACCAATTGCTAAAAGTCGAAGGACTTGGGGAATTCAAAACGATCGAGTAAACTGAGGATCATCGAAAGAAAACCACTCGATCGAGTAAATCAGATCTACTCGATCGAGCGGTCCTGCCTGACAAACGTCCTCGATCGAGTAGAATTTCTACTCGATCGAGTAAACTAGCCTACCTATTTAAGAGAAGTCTTCGATCCCCTTTCAATTTACTCGATCCCAATTTCCATTTGTTCTTCATCTTTCGATTTTTCTGCATAATCTTACCTGCAATTCGTGTTAGTTTCCAAAGTAATTGTGGACGGAGGCAACTGATTGGAGACGATGATATTAGCTCCCCAGTTTGATGCTGGTTTGGGGAAGCTGTTGCCTTGTGAGTTCTTTCTGTTCTTTTGTTTTTTTTCATTCTTTGTATATATTTCTTCCCTTAGGATCATTCTTTGTATATATTGCATTCACGTTTATAATTCATGTTAATTAGAAAACAATAAAAAAAAATCAAAAATATCACGTTTATTTTAGCATATAGTCGAGTCGGATTGGAGTCTTGTTCGTGATGAAATTGCACTACAAGTCTATTTTATGCTATTCCTTGCACCATTCTTGACTAACTTAGTAAAATCGAAGTAGTGAACTATTGAATTTTGTCTTGGAATTTAAATTTGATCATTAGACTTGACTCAACATTTTGGCAAACTACTTATATATTCTGAGTTTTAGAGCCTAAAACTGGTGACATTCATGACCAGTTCATCTAGGAATGAGAGTAGTTACTCCCCACATTTTGTGTCATTTGCTTGTATATGAACTTTGATTTCTTATTGCCTGCACGCATTGGGTTCGTGGTCGGTATTACGTGTTTTGAGAATATTTGCATCTCCCTTTTCATCATTTTACCCCATTAACTCTACATAAAGCCATATCTGCCTATTGCCCTTAACTACATTCTAAACTGAGCCTACCTTTGCCGAGCTAGTTTAGTAGTCGAGGTATATTTTACCGTTGTGTCAGTTTTAGGCTCGTTTTCATTGATTAGGAGTGGGTATTTGCGAGAAAAAGAAGAGAAGTGATTAGTTGTGCCTCGATCGAGCAGCTTGTTTAGGTCGATCAAGCAGATGTTGGTTTATGTTGTGTCGATCGAGTGACTTATTCCACTCGATCGAGGGGGTTTTTCCTCGATCAGCTAAGAAAGAAAAAGAAAAAAAGAAAAAGGAAAAAGAAAGAAAATGGAAAAAATGAAAAATATAATGAGAAAAAAGTAATTGGCTGAAGTTTCTGTTATCTACACCTCCTATGCTTATCATTATTTTGTCGAGGTGTTGTATGAGATTTGTGTTGTATATGCCCAGACTTGTTAAGGCATCGAGCTTAATTTTTGATAGTTGGAAGAATGGAACGAGTTCTATTACGGTCTTGTTAGGAACTAGCTTGGCTATTTACCCTCACATTTCCATTAATTGTTTTGCCCCTTCTTACCAATTAGCCTCACATATCCATATTTTTGAAAATGTTCGGCACGTGATAGACCTTGAACGGTGGTTATGCGTGTGTACGTTGCTTGAATCATCTTTCATATTAGTTAGCAATGCATGTTGTGTCGGTCGTAGTCTAGGTGAGTGACTATATTTTCTTCTCTCTTTCTTATACATATTTACTTACCATTTGCTTGTTGAGAGAAGAGTGATCCGTGAGAGTCCGAATTTGGTTGAGTCTTGCAAGGTCGAAAGTCTAATTTATTTCAAAGATTAACAAATTCGTTCACTTTCGTATTAAGCTTTGTAGCGATTGAATGAGTGCATTAAACTGTTTAGCATTGACTTGTAGCTAGCCCTGAGACTTACTCCATTCCCCTAGGTTTATTTAGTTCCATATAGCTGCATTTAGTTTGCTTGAGGACAAGCAAAGGTTTGGTTTGGGGAAGTTTGATGCGTGTATTTTATATAGACTTTTTAGTCCGTTTATGCACGCATTTCTATGTCATTTAAGTGATATTACGTCGCTACATGCCCCTATTTGGCTACTTTGTACTTTCATTACCATTTTGTAGGTACAAGCTGCGTAGTAGCGGAAACCGAGCCAAAACAGTCCACTTTGCATGCATTTAGGAGAATGGAAGGAACGAGACAGAAGCTCTTGCATGGGAAAGCGTGAAAGCGCTCACAATCAAGTCCAAAGCCATGACTAACGTTACATGACAAGCCAGAAGACCTCGATCGACTATGCCTTTGGTCGATCGAGGAGAGTTGAAGGCAGGAAGACCTCGATTGAGCTATATCTTTGCTCGATCGAGTGGTAGATATTGACAAGTTGGTCGATCGAGTGGAAGAAGTCCTCGATCGACTGATTTCCTCAAATAAAGACCTCGATCGAAGGGTATTTTCCCTCGATCGAGTGGAATCCATCACGAGCCTTAAGTCCGTAGACTAATTAGGGTTTAGAGTCGTGTTATGCATTATATAAGACTCTTATTTACGTCATTAGGAGGATCAGCAATTAATATCCATTATCATCGATTATTAGCAGTCACTTAGCATTAAACATTAGTTTATGAACTTTACCTTTAGTTTACATTCGGGTTTTTATCGACGTGGGTTTGTTCTTTACGCCGGATTGCTAAGATTGTAAACTCTTTTCTCTCTTTTATTCTTAACCTTTGTTTTAGTCTTAATTACTGTTTACCTTTCTTAATTGCTGCGTTATTACTGTTCATGCTTGTTAATTACGATTATATCATGTCTAGTGTCATATATTCAATCGTCTTTATTAGCATCATTAATAGCATGAGTAGCTAATTCCCTTGTATGTTAGGATGAGGAAAACTGTAGTAGAAGCATGATAGGGTAGAGTATTTTAGTTAATCTTGAATATGAGAACCAATCTAAGCAGTATAATTGAGGTTAGTCGAATGAGTGCACGCAGGAGACTAGCTAGGTAGTTAAACCCGACCTGGATCGAGAGATTGGAAGGGAAAGGCTTGCTTAGAATTGATAGGTGACTCCTAAGAGGACGAGAGTTAATTAGGAAAATCCCTAGGGTGGTTTGAGAATGAGAGGAGAAAACCATTGCCCTTCTCATTGATAGATTGACTGACTTAGTTGACCCGTAGATGCCGATATTGCAGTAGACCGAATCCTAGCATATTTTTCCTTTATCTGATTTATTTCGTGTTAACCTCTACCTTTATTTCTCTTCCCTTAAATCTTATTTAGTTTAGTTTAAACCCAAATCAAAACCCCCAACTGTGACTGGCAGATTTAGATTACTGTTTGTTAGTTTCCTCCCTGTGGAGATCGACCCTACTTCCGCTATCTTCTTAGTTAGTAGACTTAGGCTTTTATTTTTGGTGTATAATGACACGCATCAAATTAGATTATGGACCCGGTCAAGATCAGGTGGTAAGGCCAAACGGTATGCCACCTCTCCGATCTGATCCAAAATCTCATAAGGACCAATAAAATTTTGGCCCAGCTTACCCCTCTTCCCAAATCTCATCACCCCACGCATAGATGACACTTTGTCACCCACCTGTGACTCAATATCCCGCCGATGTAGATCTGCATATCTCTTCTGTTGATCCTGCGTTGCTTTCATCTTCTGGTGAATCAACTTCACTTGCTCGATCATGCCCCGAACCATCTGTGGTCAAAGAATCATTGCCTCAGAAATATCATCCCAACACACTGGACTCCCGCATCTCCTCCCATACATAGCTTCGAATGGTGCCATCCTAATACTATCATGGCAACTGTTGTTGTAAGAAAACTCGATCAGATCCAGCTTATCTTCCTAGCTCCTACCAAAAGCTAACACACAAGCTCCCAACAAATCCTCCAAGGTTTTGATCGTCCTCTATGTCTGACCATCCATCGCAGGATGAAAAGCTGTACTCATCTTCAATGCTGTCCTCGTAAGCTCTTGCAATTCCTTCCAAAATCGCAAAATAAATCTTTCATCACGATCATGCACAATGTCACTAGGCACTCCATGCAGCTTCACCACATGCTTCCTATAAGCCGAACCTAGCTCAATCTTGCTCCAAGTATCCTTCATAGGAATGAAATGAGCTGACTTGGTAAACCGATCCACAATCACCCAAATCATATTATTCCCTTTCTGTGATCTCGGAATTCCTACCACAAAATCCATGGATATAGACTCCCATTTCCATTCCGGAACCTCAAGAGACAGAATAGTTTAACTCAAGATTACATCAAACCTAATCCAGACGTCATATAGTCCAAAACCATAATCCAACTTATAAAGTAAAGGTACTAATATAAAAGTCTATGACACTAAAAAAAGACGGAAGATAAGACTCAACAGCGGCAATCTCATCAACTCCCCAACGCAAGCTCATCGAATTACCTGTTGAACACCTGCTCACCATTCCCTAATGGATCACAACATTTTTAGAAAATACAAACGGGGTCAGTACTCCATAAGCCGATCAATGTAAAAGACAACAAAGTAATCATAAAAGTAACAGAAACCAAAGGCTCACCGTATCGGTCACCTCAGCAGCTTCAGGCTACCACCCTGACCTGCAAAACCACCTATTTATCCCAGACTGCAGCACTGGGCATCCAAATTCTATCTCACCGTAGTGATATTCTCGGAACATTAATGTGCACACCCCTCGCAGCGGGAGAGCTATGAGAGGCGAACGCGGGGTGTGGTCCGTCTACCGGCGAACCACCAAATACTAATGAAGTAACACAACTCTAAAATCCAACCCGATGATCAGGCCTGTCGCAAGCCCGATGCAAAGATAAATTACCCAGACTAGGCTAATAACAAATTAATGTAATTAGGGAAGTAGGGGTCGATCCTCAGGAAGATGGTGTTTTCTACGGATTGTGAATCGTCTCACAATTGAGCTTTATCTAACGATTTTCTGGGTTATGGATTTGGTGATGTCTAAACTAATAAAGAACATAAATGAAAACAAAACAAACTGAAATGGAATGATAAGGCAAATAATAAATTAACAATAGTGAGAAGCATCTAGGGAAATAGGTTCACACATGTAGATTGATATATTAATGAAATTGGATTTAGGATATGCAATTAATTTATTGAGCGTTCGTAAGAATGGTGTGTTCATTACAATCATAGATCAGATGGTCTAGGAGGCTTTTAGTGCGATTTACTAGGTCTTAATCCATCATGTCACGCTTTGTCTATTCAATTCCTGTATATCTACCTTGGAAAAGAATTCCATACTAGTCAATGATTGTGATCAAGAATCGTCAACTATCGTTAAAGTCCAAACATGCATCGACACAATGTTTTAAAAGCACAATTTCTTTTATCCAATTATCATCTTTTAATCAATCTAACATGGCTACCCTACACCCTAGAAAGGTGACTACTCACTCATGATTATGTTGGTATTGACAATGAAAGTTAAGGTAAGCATATTTAGTTGAATTCGACAATAATTTAGACTCTCTATGTGGCGATAATAACGACGCTATACGAAAATCTAAGAAATGAAACTATGGTTATAACAACGTAAAAACAAATCTAAATGATACGAATAGAAAATAACAATCAAATGGAAAACTGTAACAACCCGTAACTTGAAAGACCGAAATTATATTTGAAAAATAATAAATTTAATTTATTTTAATTTATTACGATTTATTTGAATTTATGATAATTTAATATAATTATTTTGAATTTATTAAGAATTAAAGAGTAGGTTATACGGTTTAAACCCGAACTTCATTTAACTATTCTCGAGTCAACTTAAGTCCCGAAACAAACCCAAAACCCGACTCCTACAAGTGCCACACGCCCAAATCAGCTTTTTCCCTCATTTTAGATCTTTTGATTAAACTTGATTAAACTAATACAAAAATGTAAGATATTTGTAACTTTATCAATCTGTCAGTTTAAATTCCGCAACAAATCGCTTAAAAACAGACCCGATTTTTTCTCTTCCACACGGCTCTCCTCTTGTCCCTTAGGATTAGATATTTTCATTTCTTTTGATTAAACTAACATAATATCTAATAATATCTAGATATTTACCATAATATATTTATAAAACCCGAGTCAATTCCGTAACAACAAGTTCACAACCCGACTCCCGTTAAACCTCTATATTACACGGCCCAACCTCCCCTCTTACTCACTACTTATCTTTTTATTTTTCATTAAATCAACTTAATATCTACTTAATACCTTCTTTAATATAATCATAATCGTTCTTCGTGTTCTTGATCGTTCTTGAGCAAAATCGTCACAAAACCTTCGTTACTTGTCCTAATCCGTTCTAAATTATATTTCTAAAGTCTCCTCTCCGCTCTTCATCTCCGTGTACGTTTCATTTTCAATTCCGACAAAATCGTTTTCAACCCTTTAATTGTTGAAATCAAGTTTTAATACGAATAATGTTATTTTTGTCATTTCTTATAGGAGAAGATTATGAAGACGAGTTTGGTGACTCGTATATTTTAGAAGAAGATTAGTAGACGGGTTTTTAGGTCTTATTTTGGTGCTATTTGGTTTTGTGCTAGCTAAGGTAACGATTACCGAGTTACTCGACGAATTAATGTTACATATCTTTTTGTTATTTACGGTTTTGTGTAGTAACATACTAGGTTGTTATTATTATTAAGTATTATGAGTTTTAAACATATTTAGTGTTTTTGACATGTTGGATGATTTGTTCATAATCATGATTTTAGTATGAATGATGGTTGAATTGGTTGTTAAAATGGATGTTTGTTAATTAAAACATGTTAGAAATAAATTTGGGGTTGTTGTTGGTGGTGGCCGTGAGTGGTGACCGTGAGTGGTGGCTAAAAACAGGCCCGGTTCAGGCCAGTTCAGGCCCGGTCTGGGTTGGTCCGTTATTGGCCCTTTGGGCTTGTGTCGATACTTGATTGTTTTGTTGTTGTTTTGACGGGTTTTAAATATGTTAAGCATGCGGGAAATATTAAGAAACGATTTTAGAAATGTTGACCAAAACCGGCCCAAACCAGCCCGTGGGCCCAGTCCAGGCCCGGTCCAGCCCATGACCCGTGAGCCCTCCTTTGGGCTTGTGACGGTTTTTGAGTTTATTGTTATTATTATATCATGTTTTGTAATATTTAGCAAGTGGGAAGTTTTAATAAGTAAATATTTAATTAAACAGTTTTCATAAAATTATTATTTCTCACATGTTAGAAATTATAGCATGAGATTGTAGTTTAATTTGATATCCTTTAAGTCAAGCGGGTTTCATAAGAATTAATAATTCACATGTTAGAAATTAGAATAAAATAGCATGAAATGAATATGATGTTCTTATGTTCAAGCCTAAAGGCTAAGACTCTGTTTCTAGCCGGTTTGACCAAACGGGTTTGGTCAAACTATGATCTAGTCAGCCCCGTTTTGACTGATGACCCGTCGCGAGACTCGGGTCGGGGATTTGTCTTCAGGTAAAGTTTTATTTAATGAATGAATGAATGAGCCTTAGTAGATATGAGGCGATATGATATTTGATTGTGATTTATATGCAATTAGTCACATGATAGGAAGTTTTTCCCGTGACTGTTTAATTGTATGATATATGTTGTGTTGACTAAGTACTCATAGAGAATTATGATTATATGGCGTGTTGACCATTCTAATTCTAAATGAGTACCTTGGACCATGACATTGATAGACCTTACTATCTTTAACGAGTATGTAGTTCACTGCTTGATAGCTTTTGTGTCACTGGCCTGGGATTTTGATACCAAGCCGGGGCATGGCGCCTAATTGCTTCCACTTTGGGAATGGAGCCAGCTTAAGTACTAGCCAACTCTGCTTAGGGGGTCTCCTAGTAGAGATTCTCATGTACTTTTGGTCATGAGATAGGGAATGGGTTAGCTGTTGTCGCTAGGTCTGATCAGTCTAGGACTAGGATGTTTATCCTACCTTGTGGTATAGCCTCGAGTTACAGAAGTCGACTATTGACCGTGCTAAGAACTTATGCCTGTTTCTAGACGTATTGGTCTTTCATGTTTGATGATTCTATGAATCTTAGAAGGTGAGATGCAAGCCGGCTAAGGTTGATAGAGTTTGGATTACCGGTTGTTAACTGATTCACATGATAGTTTGCATGATTAGGGTTGAGTTGTATCCAGGCCATGTTTTAAATGTAACCTCTGAGCTGAAATACTAGCTTCCCTACCTCGTGGTATAGGTTGTTAACGATTCACATGATAGCTTGCATGAGTAGCTTAGCCTTCATATGCTAGGTTATATGTTAGTTATTTGTTTCATAACATGAAAAGCATATCGTATATGTTAAGGCTTTGTATTTTCCATATACATCTCTTTTATGTTATTCATGTTTTATTAAACTCGACATTTCGTGGCTGGGAGAACTCGGGGTTACTCCCCACTGACTGTGGCTTCCGTGTTTATATTTAATGCGGTTGGCAGGTTTGTGATGCATACTTGGGTACATTGACGAGCTAGCGAGTGAAGTATTACCTTGGACCTATATTCGGTTCTTAGGATTGTATTATATTATACACTCTTTTATTTCCGTATTTATACGGGAGATATGTCTCCCGTTTTGGATACTTCTTATGTATAATATTATTTCCTTTTTGTTATGAACCTTTTTTCTTTAAGACACCTTTGTTATGATGAATATATTTAATGGTAGGTTCCGGTTTTAAAATTTACCGATTTTCACTAAAGTGAACCTATTAAAAACGTATTCTCATCTTTTATTTATTTAAATTACTTGTTTATCTTTCCGCAAATTCGAGGGTGTCACAGTTGGTATCAGAGCTTGATAGCTCCTGACGCACGTTTGTGTATCCTAGTATAGAATGGTTGGACCTCGTGTAGAAGAGAACGTTGTTAGTGCCAACCAAGTCCCTTCTCATAGAGAAGACAATTGCCAAGGAGGCTATGCTTGGGTGGCTAGCCAAATTGCTAGGAGAAATATTACGCCTTATGGTGGTGAGCCGGACCCTACCGAGCTCTCGGAATGGTTTCGAGAGATGGGGAACCAATTCGACTATTACCAAGTCCTTGAAGAGGACAAGGTAAGGATTGCTCAGTTCTTCCTGGTAAGGGAGGCAGACTACTGGTGGTCTATTTCCAATCCCACCGCTATCCTTGAAATCAATTTCGAGTGGGAACGTTTCAAGTCTCTTGTTGAAAACCAATTTTACCCCATGAAGCTCAAGCAGCAAAGACTCAGAGAATTCATCGATTTCAAGCAAGGTGATTTGATGACCCAAGACTTCACCACTCAATTCAACCGGCTTGCTCGTTTTGCGCCAGGACTCATCAAGGATGATGAAGATAGAGCTTTTTACTATCGTAATAAGCTTAGTGCTTTGCTCCAAAGCAAAGTAAGGAGGAGCTCTACATCTTTCGGAGAATTGTATGGCGATGCCCTTAGGGCCGAGGACTCCATGAAGGCCTTTAGTGATGGGGCGAAGATGAAGAGTCCGTCTCCTTTTTCCTCTTTCAATCCAAGGTCAAACTTCCATGACAAAAGACCTTTCTCTCCCTCTTCCTCTAATGCCTATGCTAACCAGAGATGTTTCAATGCTCCCCCTCAAGCTCAAGCTCGAAGTCGATTTTGTGACGGTTGTAGGAAACCCTTCCACCCTGGAGTAGGATGCTATGATAGGCCCCTCTTTTGCTTTTTCTGCAAGAAGCCTGGACACCTCATTCGTGAATGTCCCGATCGTCAGACTTCCGCAACCGGTGCCAAAGCTAAAGGATCCAGCTATGTACTCCGTCGAGCCGAAGTCGATGCCCCCGGAGATAGTGTCTGGTAGTTTCACTTCCTTAAAATCAACCTCGTTTTCTTTTCTCGCCTTCGTCTTTTAGTTTCTTCTTATCGTAGTCTTTAATGATGCTTCCTAAGGTTCCTTGTATCATGTTCTTGTAGGATTAGTATCCGTATACAACCCTTTAAATCGACAGGATTATAATGAAATTTAACTTATATGATTAATAGTCATAAACAAAATTGCATAAGACGAAGGGATTAAGAAATAACCTTTAGTCCTTGCGATAAAGGCCTAAGAACAAATACCAAAATAGGTATTCTCCTAATCCAAACACCCTAGATGGAACAAGATATGCCTTGAGATTGCTAGAACTCTTGAGAAACCGTTTTCTCTCTTTTTGTGAATTATGTGATGGTGGAGGCTCAACTTGTGATTAAGGTTGATCAAGATCCTCTAAAATAGGGAAACCAATTCCTTTATATATTCCCCTATCACAAGGTATCCTAGTGTAATTAGGAAAGGTATTTTCTTTCCTAAAAACCCTCCATATGGCCGAAAGTTTAGAGTATTATAATACTTTATTTTCGGTTCATATTTAGCTATTAATATATTGCAATTAATATCCGTATATTATTAATTATAAATATCCGTATATTTAATTTTTACTAATTCAACATATCAGTTTTATTTTAATTTTAGCTTGCAATATCCATGAACAATTAAATCTCACTTTTATATTTAATCGCGAATTACTGTTTAATTCGGCTAAACAACATTATTACTCGTATTAATAATTTTTAATCATCACATTGACTACCGTTTAGTCCTTAAACACTGACTAAAAACCTTTAGTCAAATTTAAGGCATCAACTAATTATTTTCTCAAATAATCACATCTCTTAAACACATCCTTTAGATGTGACTTTTAGGGACCAGTTGATCACCACCATCTGTATGACAATAACGTCAAACTTATCTATCAAGCCAACCGTTATTGATAAACGTTAATCAACTGATTATTATACAAAGTATACCCTGTGAACCTACAGAGATTTATTTATGTTATTGCACTAACTGTGGAGGACACTGGCTCCAACAATCTCCCACTTGTCCGTACAAGTGTATGTGCGATCACCGATTCTCATATCCATAATAAATTTCTCCCACTCAATGTAAACCGATTGGCAAAGGTCCGTATTCACAAAGGTCGTAGTTTACAATGATCAGAGCAAGAAAGAGTGGTTTCCCCGCCAAAGTCACCCCAAAAACTGCTTTATCTCAAGAGACAGTCCGATAGGTCAAAAGAAATCGACTCCTAGAACACTATGGATTCCTATCCACAGACCTGGCCACCTAATGTTCGAAACATTTAGGAACTCCATAACTGTTGCCCAAAATGCCTTCGCGAGTATCATTTACCTCGCATCTGTGATCGATCAGTCAACAGTTGACTTATGGCTCGTTGAACCCACCATCAATCGACGTCACAAAATAAGTGCCAGAGTTATCAGCTCATGTAGGCAATTACGGACCAAAACAAATATAATGTAATTCAGTTCACTTTGTGGTGTTCAATGTTGTCCGTACAACCCACATGAAAAACAAAATATAAACAAAACGATGATTTTATAGATAGTTTTTATGAAAAAGATACAGGTGTCTAATCCATACAAAAAAACTAATACAACTCAGGAACACGTTTGATTCCCATGGAAATAACGTGCCCTTCATGTTTATCATATCTCAGTGGTTTAGTGAGAGGATCTGCTACGTTATCATCCGTAGCAATCTTGTCTATCACTATCTCCCTTTGCTCCCGTAATCTCGGATCATGTGACCTTCCGTTTCATGCCTAGACTTGTTGCTACTTGGGCTCCTTAGCCTGGAAATGGCACCACTATTTCAAATAGATGGTGATCGGGTCAATCCGACTAGGAACTACCGTTAGTCCCCTTGTAAGATTGACGCCCTCCATATAGCTTCCTTCGCAGCCTCGGAAGCAGCATAGTACTCGGACTCAGTCGTAGAATCTGCTATAACACTTTGTTTGGAGCTTTTCCAGCTGGCCGCAGCGCCATTAAGAGTAAAAACGAATCCAGACTGAGATTTCGAGTCATCTCGATCCGTTTGGAAGCTAGCATCTGCGTAACCGATTGCGCATAGCTCAGTGTCACCTCCATAAGTCAATACCCCATCCTTAGTCCTCCGTAGGTACTTAAGGATATTCTTAACAGCCATCCAGTGTGTTTCACCTGGATTGCCTTGGTATCGACTTGTCATACTCAATGCATATGCCACGTCTGGACGTGGGCATATCATGGCATACATGATCGATCCTATAGCTGATGCATAAGGAATCCGACTCATGCGCTCGACCTCTTCCGATGTCTTTGGTGCCTGAGCTTTACTCAAATGCATCCCAGAGACCATTGGAAGGTTCCCCTTTTTGGAGTTGGTCATGCTGAATCTCTCAAGAATCTTATCTATATAAGACTCCTGACTTA
The DNA here is from genome assembly GCA_022085475.1 of Heliosperma pusillum. Taxonomy (NCBI): domain Eukaryota; kingdom Viridiplantae; phylum Streptophyta; class Magnoliopsida; order Caryophyllales; family Caryophyllaceae; genus Heliosperma; species Heliosperma pusillum. The sequence continues at coordinate 33,457 of JAIUZE010075334.1, forward strand.
GGATAACATCCGTCGTGATCTATCTCGGTAGATACGGATCCCCAAAATTCTTTGTGCCTGGCCCAGATCTTTCATCTGGAAATGGTTCTTTAACCAAACTTTTACCGAAGTTAAGAGAGGTATGTCATTCCCAATCAAGAGTATGTCATCGACATACAATATCAGGAAGACTATCTTGCTCCCACTCGACTTGATATATAGACATGGTTCCTCGACCGATCGAGTGAAGCCATTCTCATTTATCACTTGGTCGAAACGATGATTCCAACTCCGAGATGCCTGCTTAAGTCCATAGATGGAACGCTTAAGCTTGCATACTTTCTTAGGATTTTTAGGATCAATGAAACCTTCGGGTTGTACCATGTACAACTCCTCCTCCAAATACCCGTTTAAGAAGGCGGTTTTCACATCCATTTGCCAAATTTCATAGTCATGAAAAGCGGCAATCGCTAAGATTATCCGAATGGAACGCAGCATGACTACGGGTGCAAAAATCTCATCATAGTGCAAACCGTGCAAAAATCTCATCATAGTGCAAACCGTGCACTTGAGTGAAACCCTTTGCCACTAGTCGTGCCTTGTATGTATCTGGTTGTCCTTCTACAGAATGCTTTATCTTGTAAAGCCATTTGCACTGAAGAGGACGAACCTTATCAGGTAAGTCAACCAGATCCCATACGTTATTCTCGTACATAGAGTCCATCTCGGATTGCATGGCTTCAAGCCATAGCTTTGAGTCGGAACAGGTCATGGCACCTTTATAGGTAACGGGTTCGTTTCTCTCTAGGAGTAAAACGTCATCTCTCTCATTCCCTTCGACCATACCAATGTATCTGTCTGGAGGAATAGAGTCTCTACCCGACCTTCTAGGTTCCAAAGGAATATTAACCGCAGCCGACGATGGAGGAACATTTTCCTCCATTGGTTGCTCGGTTGTTGGTTCTTAAATCTCCGACAGATCGAAGGTTCTATTACTCGTCCTATTCTTGAGAAACTCTTTCTCTAAGAACGTCGCACTAGCCGCAACAAAAACTCGATGTTCGGTAGGCGAGTAAAAGTAATGACCAAACATCCCTTTTGGATAACCAATAAAGTATGTCTTGACCGATCGTGGGCCGAGCTTATCGTCAGGTCTCCACTTGACATAAGCCTCGCAGCCCCAAACCCGAATAAAGGACAAGTTAGGGACCGTTCCCTTCCATAGTTCATATGGAGTCTTGTCTACAGCTTTAGACGGACTTCGGTTCAGTATTAAAGTAGCTGACAAAAGAGCGTATCCCCATAATGAATCAGGTACAACCGTGTGACTCATCATGGATCGAACCATATCTAGTAATGTTCGATTTCTCCGTTCGGACACACCATTCAACTGTGGCGTTCCAGGTGGAGTTAACTGTAGTACTATACCACAGCCTTTAAGGTGTTGATCAAACTCATTCGAAAGATATTCGCCACCACGATCCGAACGTAGTGCTTTAATCTTTCTATCCAGCTGGTTCTCAACCTTATTCTGGAATTCCTTGAACTTTTCAAAGGACTCACTTTTATGCTTCATTAAGTAGACATGTCCATATCTACTTAAATCGTCCGTGAAAGTGATAAAATATCTATAGCCATCTCTAGCGTTGATTGACATAGGTCCACACACATCTGTATGTATGAGTCCTAATAGGTCAGCAGCGCGCATTCCAACACCTTTGAAGGAAATTCGAGTCATTTTGCCTATGAGACATGATTCACACGTGCCAAATGATTCATAATCAAATGGAGAGATAGTCCCATTATCAATGAGCTTCTTCACGCGTTTCTCATTTATGTGTCCCACACGACAATGCCATAAATAGGTTTGATCTTTGTCACCAACCTTTGCTTTCTTACTATTCACAGATGAGAACCACAATCAGTATCTAGTACCCAAGTTCTGAAACTTGCATGGTTGATCTCAATCATATGAATAAAAGAAGAAGACATACCAACAGGAGAGACGCGGCCTGCTTTATGTCCTCACGGTACACGAGGCAGTTCCTCCTCCAATGCCCAAACTTGTGGCAATGGTGGCACTCCATGTTACCTTCATCGCTCTTTGTCTTGCCTTGTGAGCTACCGCTAGACTCACCAGGCCCACTCTTGCCTTGCCCTGGCTTTTTGAATTTCGGCTTCCCTACAGCTAGGTTGGCCTTAGCCTTGCCCTTACCTTTGCCCTTGTTGGCAATCATGAGAACGTCCTGTTTCAGACTCCCACTCAATTTCAGATCACTCTCTGTCTGTACAAGGAGTGAGTGGAGCTGATGAAGACTCTTCTTCATATCATTCATATAGTAATTTGCCCTGAAAAGGGCAAAACCATCATGAAGTGAATGAAGAACGCGGTCTATGACGATCTTCTCATCGATTTTGCAACCAAGTGCCTCCAGTTTCTCGACATTCTCAATCATCTCAAGAATGTGTGGGCTAACTGCTTGGCCCTTCTGGAGTTTCGCTTCAAAGAAGCGACATGTATAGCTCATAGCTAACGAGGAGCTTTCGAGAACTCGTTAGAGAGCGTGGTGAAAATCTTGTTTGCACCATGGGCAATGAATCGCCTTTGCAAATTTGATTCCATTGAAAAGATGAGTACGTTCTTTATCGCACCCCCCTCCATTACGAAATCACTATAAGCAAGTAATTCATTTGCTCCTGCATTGGGGCCTAGGTTTGGCGGTAGTGGCTCAGTCAAGTACTTGAGCTTACCGTCAGCAATGACAGCATTCCGTAATGCAGCCTCCCAGTCCGCAAAGTTGGATCCGTTATTCTTCAGTCGCGTTGACTGATTCATAGTGTCCATAAACATCTTAAGCCAGGACTCACGTCCGAGCGTGGCACTTGGCATTGGGTCATCAGTATGGCCAGCCATTTGTTATTAGCAGTTATATCTGAATATATGACTGTGGGAAAATAAATATGATAAGTTTCATCGTTTTAAATTTGAGTCTAATGAAAAACTGTTTAATTCGATGACTCGTGCATTTATACAATTGACCTTCCTCAAGAATTATATAAATGATCCCAAGACTCAATTTCTGTAAATTGATAAGCCAACCTCTTGGCTAATTCTACTTTTAGAATTCCTGGTCGATAAATTTCTGTAAATTCTATCTTTAGTCCATCATAATCACGAGATATTACTCGTACTATAATGTTGAGATAAAATAGGTCAACACTCACTACTTACCCAACGTAGAAGGGGTCATATTATGACTTCCGACGAAGAAGGGGCTCATAGTAGCTTTCCCTATAAAGACTAGTCTCAATTTTAATTATAGGGGAAGGTCCAATCATCTTAACTTAAATTCATTTTAAGTGAACGAATGTCTAGCAACTCGATAATGATTTAAACTAAGGTGATGGCCCTAAAGACGAGTGACATCCGTATGTCCATGATACAAACATTCAATCTATATGAATCATTTTTCATGCAATCTTAGGTGGTTTGGTTTAGGCGGAATATGATGCAATTTATTCTAGCATGTGAATAAGCAACGAGAAAAATAAGAAAAACGCAAAATAAAGCACCTAGTGTGGCCTAACTACCAAATTGAACAAAATACAAGTTGGAATCCTCCTTGGACCCGAGTCTTGATGTTCCATTGTCTTTGTAGCGGGAGTGAGCTATCCGATCTCCGTCTCGAATCTTCTCAAAATACATTTAAAATTACAGATGTAAACCTATTTACATTCTAATTAAAAATAATGATGAAAATTAAAATTACAAAGCGGAGATACGAGATCTCATAATACATCCAAGACTATGTTTTCTTCATTACGAAAACATAATCTACTAAGGCCACACTAGTAAATTACAACCGATTGTACAAAATTGCGTAAAATAAACCATTCAAGCGTCATTCAATATAATAAAAGCATCAACTAAAAATTAATCAAACAATGCAAAATTAAATTGATTAATTATCCAAACCACCATTCTAATCACGTGATAATTCCGTAATTAATCACGAGATATCATCCAAATCCAATGAAAATTCATAATTAATATGAATTACAACGATATTATTTTAAACCGCTTTAAAATAATATGGTATCAATGTGAACCGCTTCACAAACAAAAAAAAATAATTCCCGGTATGGTTACTGTTCACCGTCAGAAAAACGAGAATTTTTTTTTTTTTAAATAGCTGTCACGGTTTTTTAGAAAAACCGGAAAAAACACAAAAAAAAACGAAAAACAGCACTGCAGGCCGAGAAAAAGACGAAATTTTTTTTTTTTTTTTTTTTTAATATGTACAGCAGCCGAAACAGTGGCAAAAAAAAAAATTGAACGGATGAAAAATCGATTTTGCTTATATTAACTAGGTCGGTACAAACTATCAATATCTAATCATTATTAAACATTGATACCGAAAATATGAAGCACAAATTGATGTTCATCAACAATCAAACCAAATCCATTCACGTTTTAATTCAATCAGTATTGAATCCTAAACTTCTACAAATTCTCATATTATCATCTTAACCTATTAAAATAATAATACAATAATCGAATGGAACACCAAAAAAAATCACACGGCCCAAAAAAAAAAATTTGCACCGGAAATTTTTTTTTTTTTTTTATTAAAATTTATGCAATTCAAATTTTTATGAAAATCATATAAAAAAATTTCATAGCCCTAACGCTCTGATACCACTTGTGGGATTAGTATCCGTATACAACCCTTTAAATCGACATGATTATAATGAAATTTAACTTATATGATTAATAGTCATAAACAAAATTGCATAAGACGAAGGGATTAAGAAATAACCTTTAGTCCTTGCGATAAAGGCCTAAGAACAAATACCAAAATAGGTATTCTCCTAATCAAAACACCCTAGATGGAACAAGATATGCCTTGAGATTGCTAGAACTCTTGAGAAACCGTTTTCTCTCTTTTTGTGAATTATGTGATGGTGGAGGCTCAACTTATAATTAGGGTTCATTCAGATCCCACAAATAGGGAAACCAATTCCTTTATATATTCCCCTATCACAAGGTATCCTAGTGTAATTAGGAAAGGTATTTTCTTTCCTAAAAACCCTCCATATGGCCGAAATTTTAGAGTATTATAATACTTTATTTTCGGTTCATATTTAGCTATTAATATATTGCAATTAATATCCGTATATTATTAATTATAAATATCCGTATATTTACAATTTTACTAATTCAACATATCAGTTTATATTTAATTTAGCTTGCAATATATATGACAATTAAATATAACCTTTTATATTTAATCGCGAATTACTGTTAATTCGGCTAAACAACATTATTTAATCTGTATTAAATAATTTTTATCATCACATTGACTAACCGTTTAGTCTAAAACACTGACTAACCTTTTAGTCAAATTATAAGGCATCAATATAATTATTTTCTCAAATAATCATATCTCTCGAACACATCCAATAGGTGTGACTTTTAGGGACCAGTTGATTACCGCCATCAGTATGACAATAACGTCAAACTTATCTAGCAAGCCAACCGTTATTGATAAACGTTAATCAACTGATTATTATACGAAGTATACCCTGTGAACCTACAGAGATTTATTTATGTTATTGCACTAACTGTGGAGGACACTGGCTCCAACAGTTCTTTTATCCCTACTCTCTTGAGTGGTAGTTTTCTTTTAGCTATCGTAAGGGTTAGTAGATGTGTTTTGAAGGAGTTTCGAATATGATACCTAACCGTCCTATTGAGCTAGTTTCGTGTTTAAATGATTATAGAAAATTGAGAATAAGCTTAGGATGAAACTCTCCTAGTGGTTTTAGATTATGAAAACTTGAAGTTGCAATATCTTTTTGAGGATCGAAATAAGCTTAATGATAGTTGTAGTTGTGGTTAGGAAGTTGAGTGATTTTTTTTAAAATGTTACTTGGGAATTTGTTGTCTTAAATGTTGGACCCTAACGGGAATAAATACTTTGTGGAATTAGGATTGGATGACACAACTTGAGGAATATCGTCATAAGCGAAAACCGATGTATTGAGAGTTTGGAAGAGATAAATAAATTGATTTACGGTCACATTGCCCTATGTTTGGCAAAAGTTAAGTGAAATGAGATTTGTGTGACTAATCTCTTTGAGGTTTTGTGATTCAACTTTTGAGGATGAGAAGGTTCATTGTTAATAATTTAGGGTAATGAATTTTGGAATAAATTGGATCAAAGGATTTCATGGTAAGTCTCTTTTACCTTGTGGTTGTTAGCGGTCTTGTTTCCCTAATTATAAATATTTTGATGGTGGTTTCCAATAAGAGTTTTGATGGAGCTAAGAAGATTAGAGTTCGTAATGAATCTTTCATGGGTTGTTAGTTATGGAGTTTACCGTACGATGGACCTTAGAAGATTCTAATTGAATTTGAATAATTGGGAGTTGTTACTCGAAGTGTCATGTTTATGAAATATTTTGGTAGGAATCTGATGATTGAAATTGTAGAGGATAATTGCTCTCTTTTGAGGACTAGTTTACTGGTACAGTTAGTGTTGTCGAGTTGCGATCGACATTTGAATTGTCATAGATGGAAGATAGTTTTGTGATTCATTCCTCTCTTTTCCCTCAAATTGATCCTTACTCAATCCGCTACTTTTCAGTCCTTCCCCTTTTTAGTCCATTTTATTCGTGTGGACGTATCTCTTAGTATCTCGATTTGTGATTTCGATGTTTGAGTCGCTCTACGTTCGTGTAATGTTTTCTTGTTGTGTTTCTATCCTTGAGAAACCTTTCAAATCTCCTTCTTTCTTCCCTCTTTCTATTCGATTTATTCTTTCGAATATTCCGTTCCTTCTATCGAATATCATCTCTTATAGATAGATTATTAGAAGCTTTAGTTAGAAATTTTAGGCATAGATAGTAGAGTTATTACCTTTACTATAGAATTTTTGAACTAAAAGCTTTTGGAAATGTTTGATGATTTCAAGTAGTTTTACCGTCAAGGAGTGTTGAGACTCGTTATTGGAGACGTTCGATAACTAGTTTTCTCATTTGTTGATGCGAAAATGTATCTTTTAAGTCTTTGACTTGGGACGTCGATGTTCTTAACTGCAGACGAGAACCTTCCGCCCCATTGATAAGACCCTGTATTTTTATTACAAATTTATTTTAAAAGGTTTGAAATAGACCTACATATATGTCACATTCCTCCTTCTAAGTTTCGAGGACGAAACTTTCTAAAAGGAGGGGTGATTGTAACAACCCGTAATTTGAAAGACCGAAATTATATTTGAAAAATAATAAATTTAATTTATTTTAATTTATTACGATTTATTTGAATTTATGATAATTTAATGGCAAATTACACAAAAATAATCCAACGTTTGAACAATCTTCCGGAAATGATTCCACCTTATTTCTTATAAAAAAATAATCCCACGTTTTAGTTTGGGTGACGATAATAGTCCGACTTTTTACGAACCTAATTATATTTACTAGGTTACTTTACAAAGCTAATTCCATACCAACTTATTCTATTTAAAAAAAAATAAAAAATCTCGGCTCCACATTAATTTATTATTCACTCATTCTATTGAACTACACCATCACCAATTCCTATCACTAGCCTCTTTTCCTCTAATTGTATCAATCATATTACATTTTTGCTAAAAGAAGACAACTTTCAAGGTATTTTATTCATTTCATTAATGTTCTTATGTTTACCCATAAATTTTGTGTTTGTTATAATTGTCTCAATATTCACCAATCCATCACTACACCATCCTCCTCCCATCCGACATTTTTTTCTCGATAAAGAATTAGTTGAAGAATTTTAATTTTTGCTTTAAAAATTGTAGGATTAATAATTGATGGAATACCTTTGGTTTTATGGTTTGAAATAAGTGGATGCCATGTTTAATTTGAACATTTGGACGAAAAATGTAAAGATTTGTTATCCTCCTACTCTTATTCTTAATTCATAGCATGCTAATATTTTCACATTTGAATTGGTGAATTAATTTGTCTTTTGTAGTTGTCAGGTTGAAATATAGGCAAAGGGAAATTTCATGTTTCATCATAAAAATGTACACATTTTTTATTTGGACAGATTTATTAATGTCAAACCTAATAATAGAAATTAGGATTGGGATAGATGAGACCAAATTTGTAACCCAAACCAAAACTTGGGATTAATTTTGTAAAAGAGCCGAAGTAGGATTTCTTTTGGAAGATTGTCTAAACGTTGGATTATTTTTATGTAATTTGCCTAATTTAATATAATTATTTTGAATTTATTAAGAATTAAAGAGTAGGTTATACGGTTTAAACCCGAACTTCATTTAACTATTCCCGAGTCAACGTAAGTCCCGAAACAAACCCAAAACCCGACTCCTACAAGTGCCACACGCCCAAATCAGCTTTTTCCCTCATTTTAGATCTTTTGATTAAACTTGATTAAACTAATACAAAAATCTAAGATATTTGTAACTTTATCAATCTGTCAGTTTAAATTCCGCAACAAATCGCTTAAAAACAGACCCGATTTCTTCTCTTCCACACGGCTCTCCTCTTGTCCCTTAGGATTAGATATTTTCATTTCTTTTGATTAAACTAACATAATATCTAATAATATCTAGATATTTGATTAAACTAACATAATATCTAATAATATCTAGATATTTACCATAATATATTTATAAAACCCGAGTCAATTCCGTAACAACAAGTTCACAACCCGACTCCCGTTAAACCTCTATATTACACGGCCCAACCTCCCCTCTTACTCACTACTTATCTTTTTATTTTTCATTAAATCAACTTAATATCTACTTAATACCTTCTTTAATATAATCATAATCGTTCTTCGTGTTCTTGATCGTTCTTGAGCAAAATCGTCACAAAACCTTCGTTACTTGTCCTAATCCGTTCTAAATTATATTTCTAAAGTCTCCTCTCCGCTCTTCATCTCCGTGTACGTTTCATTTTCAATTCCGACAAAATCGTTTTCAACACTTTAATTGTTGAAATCAAGTTTTAATACTAATAATGTTATTTTTGTCATTTCTTATAGGAGAAGATTATGAAGACGAGTTTGGTGACTCGTATATTTTAGAAGAAGATTAGTAGACGGGTTTTTAGGTCTTATTTTGGTGCTATTTGGTTTTGTGCTAGCTAAGGTAACGATTACCGAGTTACTCGACGAATTAATGTTACATATCTTTTTGTTATTTACGGTTTTATGTGTAACATACTAGGTTGTTATTATTATTATTAAGTATTATGAGTTTTAAACATATTTAGTGTTTTTGACATGTTGGATGATTTGTTCATAATCATGATTTTAGTATGAATGATGGTTGAATTAGTTGTTAAAATGGATGTTTGTTAATTAAAACATGTTAGAAATAAATTTGGGGTTGTTGTTGGTGGTGGCCGTGAGTGGTGGCCGTGAGTGGTGGCTGAAAACAGGCCCGGTTCAGGCCGGTTCAGGCCCGGTCTGGGTTGGTCCGTTATTGGCCCTTTGGGCTTGTGTCGATACTTGATTGTTTTGTTGTTGTTTTGACGGGTTTTAAATATGTTAAGCATGCGGGAAATATTACGAAAACGATTTTAGAAATGTTGACCAAAACCGGCCCAAACCAGGCCCGTGGGCCCAGTTCAGGCCCGGTCCAGCCCATGACCGTGAGCCCTCCTTTGGGCTTGTGACGGTTTTTGAGTTTATTGTTATTATTATATCATGTTTTGTAATATTTAGCAAGTGAGAAGTTTTAATAAGTAAATTATTTAATTAAAACGATTTTCATAATATTATTATTTCTCACATGTTAGAAATTATAGCATGAGATTGTAGTTTAAATTGATATCCTTTAAGTCAAGCGGGTTTCGTAAGAATTAATAATTCACATGTTAGAAATTAGAATAAAATAGCATGAAATGAATATGATGTTCTTATGTTCAAGCCTAAATGGCTAAGACTCTGTTTCTAGCCGGTTTGACCAAACGGGTTTGGTCAAACTATGATCTAGTCAGCCCCGTTTTGACTGATGACCCGTCGCGGGACTCGGGTCGGGGATTTGTCTTCAGGTAAAGTTTTATTTAATGAATGAATAAATGAGCCTTAGTAGATATGAGGCGATATGATATTTGAATATGATTTATATGCAATTAGTCACATGATAGGAAGTTTTTCCCGTGACTGTTTAATTGTATGATATATGTCGTGTTGACTAAGTACCCATAGAGAATTATGATTATATGGCGTGTTGACCATTCTAATTCTAAATGAGTACCTTGGACCATGACATTGATAGACCTTACTATCTTTAACGAGTATATAGTTCACTGCTTGATAGCTTTTGTGTCACTGGCCTGGGATTTTGATACCAAGCCGGGGCATGGCTGCCTAATTGCTTCCACTTTGGGAATGGAGCCAGCTTAAGTACTAGCCAACTCTGCTTAGGGGGTCTCCTAGTAGAGATTCTCATGTACTTTTGGTCATGAGACAGGGAATGGGTTAGCTGTTGTCGCTAGGTCTGATCAGTCTAGGACTAGGATTGGTCTTGTGCCTTTTTCTTGACGTATTGGTCTTTCATGTTTGATGATTCTATGAATCTTAGAAGGTGAGATGCAAGCCGGCTAAGGTTGATAGAGTTTGGATTACCGGTTGTTAACTGATTGACATGATAGTTTGCATGATTAGGGTTGAGTTGTATCCAGGCCATGTTTTAAATGTAACCTCTGAGCTGAAATACTAGCTTCCCTACCTCGTGGTATAGGTTGTTAACTAATTCACATGATAGCTTGCATGAGTAGCTTAGCCTTCATATGCTAGGTTATATGTTAGTTATTTGTTTCATAAAATGAAAAGCATATCGTATATGTTAAAGCTTTGTATTTTCCATATACATCTCTTTTGTGTTATTCATGTTTTATTAAACTCGACATTTCGTGGCTGGGAGAACTCGGAGTTACTCCCCACTGACTGTGGCTTCCGTGTTTATATTTAATGCGGTTGGCAGGTTTGTGATGCATACTTGGGTACATTGACGAGCTAGCGAGTGAAGAATTACCTTGGACCTATATTCGGTTCTTAGGATTGTATTATTTAATACACTCTTTTATTTCCGTATTTATTAGGGAGATATGTCTCCCGTTTTAGATACTTCTTATGTATAATATTATTTCCTTTTTGTTATGAACCTTTTTCTTTAAGACACCTTTGTTATGATGAATATATTTAATGGTAGGTTCCGGTTTTAAAATTTACCGATTTTCACTAAAGTGAACCTATTAAAAACGTATTCTGATCTTTTATTTATTTAAATTACTTGTTTATCTTTCCGCAAATTCGAGGGTGTCACAAAAACAATAAGGAACAATGAACAAAGGATAAATTAGGAATACCTAGGTGACGATCAACGATGAAAGCGATAACAATAATAGAAATCCCTCGCATAGAAATACCGTACTTTGAATTACAACTCTTGAACCCAACTAGTAGATACAAAGATTGAAATTCTTATTGAACTAAACTAATGTTTTGAAAGGAAATGGACAGAAATAAACTAGAAACAAATGATAAAAGAAGAAGAGAATCTAAACTAGAAAGACTAAAGCTAAAAGGAAATATAAGACAAGATTCTGTAAGAAAATGTATATGATGTTGGATATATGGATGTATGATATGAGGGGCTTGGCACATCTATTTATAGTATTAGGGTTTCGTGGAGAAGAGGTCGGGTAATAAATACATAGGGCAAATTTAGGAAGAAGGAGCCGCAATGCACGAAGCAGCAGGAATACCCGATCGGGTACACCACTTACCCGATCGGGTAAGTTGTCTTCTGGAAGCTCTTGACTAACTCTTCAACTTCCTTCGCTTTGACTTGACTTACAACATCCCCCTTGACTCTACAATCGGGTTTGTTGCTTGGATATGATGTAAAGCGATGAATTCTCCCGTCTAATCGATTGGTCTTCCGACAACTAAGAAACCGTCTTTGCTTCTTCTCCCCCTTAAGTTAGTGAACCTTCTCGAAATGCCTTACAAAAGGTCAAGCTTGCATCTTCAAATCGTTGGGTTCTAGGCAAATGCTCGGAAATATAGAAAAAGGGCGTAGAAACGTCACTTTCCCTACAAAACAAGTTAGAACACATGAATTCGCCTAGAAGACGACATTAGCTCATAAAATGGCTTAACAAAGCACAAATGACAAACAAAACCGAGCTAAAGTGGGGGTTAAAATCATACAAATATTCACTTATCAAACTCCCCCAAGCTAAACCTTTTCTTGTCGTCAAGCAAACATAACAAACAATACCAGGACAAGGGTGCAAACATTGGCTACTAGACCATCAAGAAACAAATCTCAACGTAAAGCTTTGAAAACATAATGAATCATAACCCAAAAGCAACGTGGGCAAGAATGATACATAGACACGGCTGAGATTTACATAGCGGCGTAGCACAAAGAATTTCACTACAGATTTTCGGCTCTTGCATGATCTTTTTGACAAATGAACTCTTACGGCACACTCGAACACTCAATGTATGTAAAAGGTGATTTCTTTATGTGTAAATGTTTGAGACACTCACCTATCTACGACTTATGAAAATGTGTCCGCAGTCTAATATGGTAAACAATTCAAAACATAAGTCAAAGATCACAATGCACATAGAAGAGAAGCCGAAAAATGAGAAGAAGGCTTTGGGAAATGGGTGAAAGGTGGACAAATAGTTATGGTCATGTGAAGTTTATAGTGAGCTAGCAACTGACCAATGATAAATGAATACCCAATCCAGACTTTCGATGAATTTCCACAAGACAAATGATGAAGCCAGAAGTAACAATTTGGCTTTTTCCACACGAAACACAAGAGTGAACTCCTTCTATAAATTGACTTCTTTTTTTTCTAGGAGATACTCACAACTTATTCTTTTATTACTTTTCTTTCTCTTTTTTTTCCTTTCGATTTTTCTTTTTTTTTTTTTTCTTTTCTTTTTCTGAACACAACTTCACTTCTTGAACTTTTCGTTCTTCCAAATTCACTTTGATAGATAAGAACAAATCTTCTCAAAAGAGCACCCATACACCATAGTCTAGCTACTAGCTCAAAAGGTAGGCAGTTTTTTTATGTAGCTATTATTTTATGAAGCATTTGTATGAAGGGGCTAATTATTGAGGGGTAAATTAAAGTGAAAAAGGCTTCAAATCTTAGTGAATCATGAATGCAATGCTTATAGAAATGAAATGAGAACCATACTTATGCGTTTTGACATGACACACATCACAAGGAGAACTACACACACCTAGATGAGACTGGGTATGGATGTACCAGTCTAAGGAGGTTCTACCTTACAATATATGTAGTTTGCCAAATGTCAAGATCGAGCGTACTCATCTATAGATTCATTTCATGCCTACTGTGTACAAGACTTCCCCATGTATGCAAAATTCAATGAATATTGAATCATTATCTTTTGAAAGCTCTAAGTTTGGGAAAATGTAACATGATAGCATAGTAAACAAGCAAGCAAAGCATGAACAGCATTCAATTGTGTTCAAAATTTTGAAATTTTCTCAAAAATCTTTTCTTTCTTTTATTCAAAATTTGAAAAATATAACTAAAATGCAAAATGAAACTAAGATGCAAAATGGGAAATATGCAATCCCTCCCCCAAGCTAAACATCACATTGTCCTCAATGTGAGCACAAAAGCGAAATATGCAATGAGATGTTTAATGGGAAGAAAGGAAAAAAATGAAAGGAGAATGAAGCTTACTAGTCAGTGCGGACTCCCCCAAGCTAGTCTTTTGGACTTGACAAGGAAGGTCGTCAGAGATTCGTCAAAAACTCTTTCATATGCAATGAAATCTAACAAAACAACGTAAAAGGGAAAAAACAAAAAATAAAAATGCAAAAAGGGAAAAACACGGGTTGCCTCCCGAGAAGCGCTTGTTTAACGTCTTGCTTGTCGAATTTTTCTATAAAATCATTGGGTCTGTAATGGACGCTCCGTATAGACAATATCTAAACATCCGATGATAGAATTGCTGTAATAGAGTTTCAGTCTGTGTCCATTAACTTTGAATTTCTCACCATTGCTAGTCATGAGTTCCACATAGCCGTACTTGCTCACATATGTGACAGTGAATGGTCCAGACCATCGGGAACAAAGTTTTCCCGGAAAATTTTTCAGACGGGAGTTGAAAAGAAGTACTTGGTCACCGACATTAAATTCTTTCTTAATTATCCTCTTGTCGTGCGAACGCTTCGTTTTCTCTTTATAGATCCTAGAATTCTCATAAGCTTGCAAACGAAATTCCTCTAGCTCATTGAGTTGCAAGAGTCTCCTATCAGCGCTAAGCTTAGTGTCTAAATTTAGTTCTTTGATAGCCCAGTAAGCTTTATACTCTAACTCGACAGGAAGATGACAGGCCTTTCCATAAACCAATCGATAAGGAGATGTTCCAATCGGGGTTTTGAAAGCTGTACGATAAGCCCACAAGGTGTCATCGAGCTTATTACTCCAATCAGTTCTAGATCTTGAGACTACTTTCTGAAGAATTGTTTTCAACTCTCTATTTGAGACTTCTACTTGACCGCTGGTCTGAGGATGGTAGGCTAATCCTCGTCTGTGATACACACCATATTTAGCAAGCAGAGTATCTAACTGCTTTTCTCCAAAGTGAGTTCCCCGATCACTAATCACGGCTCTGGGTACACCAAAACGTGGAAAGATGATCTTCTTAAATAGCCGTATCACAGCTCTAGCATCATTAGTGGGAGTGGCGATTGCTTCTACCCACTTAGAAACATAGTCAACAGCGACTAAGATGTAACGATTTCCGTTAGAAGAAGGGAATGGTCCTTGATAGTCAATAACCCAGACATCGAATACTTCAACTTCTAATATGCCATTTTGAGGCATCTCATGTCTCTTGGATATTTGACCCATTCGTTGACAAGCGTCACAAGCCATAACAAAGTCTTTTGAATCTTTAAACATCGAGGGCCAGAAAAACCCGGATTGTAAGACTTTGGCTACGGTCTTGGACGGACCATGATGACCACCATAAGCAGATGAGTGGCATCCTTCTAAAACTCCTTTAACTTCCCACTGGGGATACATCGTCTATAAAGACCATCAGAACACTGCTTGAAAAGATAAGGGTCATCCCAAACAAAGAATTTTGCATCATGCAAAAATCGCTTCCTTTGGTTATAAGAAAGGTCAGAAGGTAGCTGTCGACTGACAAGAAAATTGGCCATATCAGCATATCAAGGAGAAGAGTCAACAATCGCCATTAATGAATCATCAGCAAACGAATCATTAATTGGTGTTGGCAATCCTATTTCAGTTACTCTTATCCTTGAAAGATGGTCAGCGACTACATTTTCTGCTCCTTTCTTATCCCGGATCTCTAGATCAAACTCTTGAAGGAGTAAGATCCATCGGATAAGTCGAGGTTTTGCCTCTTTCTTTGAAAGCAGATATTTCAAAGCAGCGTGGTCAGTGTAAACAATGACTTTCGATCCTATAAGGTAAGAACGGAATTTGTCTAAGGCATAGACAATGGCAAGAAGTTCTTTTTCAGTAGTGGCATAGTTGATTTGGGCAGGATCTAACGTTTTACTAGCATAGTAAATAGCATGAAGGAACTTTTCCTTTCGTTGCCCTAAAACAACTCCAACGGCGTAATCACTCGCATCGCACATAAGCTCAAATGGAAGATTCCAATCAGGTGACTGGATTATAGGTGCGGTGATTAGAGCGCGTTTGATTTTGTTGAATGCCTCAAGGCATTCCTTCGTGAAATTAAAAGGCGCATCCTTAAAAAGGAGCTCAGTCAGGGGTTTGGCTATTTTAGAAAAATCTTTAATAAACCGTCGGTAGAAACCGGCGTGGCCAAGGAAACTCCTGATTCCTTTTACATTAGCAGGTGGTGGCAGTTGCTCAATAACTTGGATCTTAGCTCGATCCACTTCAATACCTCTGTCAGAAATGATGTGTCCTAAAACTACACCTTCGTTTACCATGAAGTGACACTTTTCCCAGTTGAGAACAAGGTCGACTTCTTCACAGCGTTTTAGCACTTTAGACAGATTTGTCAAACAGCTATCAAAGGAAATGCCATAGACGCTAAAGTCGTCCATAAATACTTCCATGATAGTCTCAACAAAATCAGAAAAGATACTAGTCATGCAACGCTGGAAAGTTGCAGGTGTATTACACAAGCCAAATGGCATTCGTCGATAAGCAAAAGTGCCATAGGGACAAGTGAAAGTGGTTTTCTCTTGGTCCTCAGGGTGGATAGGAATTTGGAAAAATCCTGAGTAACCATCTAAATAACAGAAATATTTGTGGCAAGCTAACCTCTCTAACATTTGATCAATGAAGGGCAGAGGATAGTGATCTTTTCTAGTTGATTGATTCAACTTCCTGTAGTCAATGCACATACGCCATCCCGTCACAATCCTTGTGGGGATGAGCTCATTCTTTTCATTCTTGACTACTGTTGTTCCTCCTTTCTTGGGAACAACTTGGACAGGGCTAACCCATTTTGAGTCAGAAATTGCATAGATTATGCCAGCATCTAGTAATTTCAGAACTTCAGTTTTAACTACCTCTTGCATGTTTGGGTTAAGACGGCGTTGACCTTGAACACAAGGTCTTTGGCCTTCTTCTAAGTTAATTCTATGCATACAGAAGTCAGGGCTTATGCCTGTGAGGTCTTCAAGTTTATAGCCTATTGCCTTTTTATGCTTCCTCAAAACAGTTAATAGTAAGTCTAATTGATTTTCATTTAGGAGAGCACTTACTATGACCGCGCAATATTCAGACTTATCTAAAAAAGCATATTTTAGATTTGAGGGAAGAGGTTTAAGTTTAGGTTTATGTACTTCTGCCTTGGCAGGAGCATCAATTAAGCTTATGAACTCCTCAACTTCTTCAGACGGTATCTCTTTACCAGTCAAGTCCCTTTCCAGCTCACTGATCTCAAAATTGTCATTCTCAGAGATATCCTCTAACAATAAAATTGCTTCTAAAGGATCCTCAATTATTGATGGATACAAAGATTCATCAACGATTGAGTCGACAATGTCAAGAAAACAGCAAGGCTCTTCAAGCATATGGCTCTTCATTGCACTGTTTAAGTTGTAGGTGACTTTATCATCACCTACTTCCAATGTCAATTTTCCATTCATGACATCGATTACTGCTCCCGCAGTATGTAGAAATGGCCTTCCTAGAATGATAGGGATTTGCGAATCTTCTGCCATATCTAACACTATAAAATCGACTGGAATGAAAAACTTCCCTACTCTAACATGTACATCTTCTAAAACTCCCATAGGTTGTTTTAGAGAACGATCTGCCATTTGCAGGGTGATACTTGTGCATTTTAGAATTCCCATATTCAATTTTTCGCAAATGGAATAGGGCATAACGCTTACACTAGCACCTAGATCGCATAAAGCTTTATCAATCGTGTAGGTGCCTATAGTGCAAGGTATAGAGAAACTACCAGGATCCTTTAACTTAGGAGGGGACTTATTTTGCAATAACGCACTACATTCGGCGGTGAATGCGATGATTTCAACATCATCCAGAGTCCTCTTCTTTGTTAAGATATCCTTCATAAATTTCGTGTAAGAAGGGATTTGAGTGATTAATTCAGTGAAGGGAACCGTTACTTGGAGGTTTTTGACAACTTCCATGAATTTACCGAATTGGGTTTCGTTATGATTTCTCCTCAAACGCTGGGGAAATGGAACTTGAATTTTGATGGGTTCCTTTTCAAGTTCACCCTTCTTTTCAGATTTGTCTTCCGCTTCCTTAGCGGTGGATGGTTGGGTTTCTTTTTGGCTTTCTACATGTGAAGCCCCAACTGTTCGTTCTTTGTGTTGCTGAGGTTCCGTATAAGTGGTACCACTCCTAAGGGTGATAGCATTTGCGGTGTCCCTCGGTTGTTCACCATGAGGTGGGAGTTGGCCTTGTTTTCTTTGGGTAATAGAGGTAGCCAATTGGGCCATTTGAGTTTCAAGCATCTTGATGGCAACATCCTTAGCTTGATCACTCTTTTGAAATTGAGCAAACATTGAATCCTGTTTTTGAACGACTTGTAGAAGCATAGATTCAATTTTGCTCAAACTCGAGTCATTTGGTTGGCCTTGAATTAGAGGTGGTTGGTGTTGATTTTGATATGGTTGATTGAAGTTAGGTTGGAATGAAGGTCTCTGGTTTTGAAAACCAGGTGGATTGTAAGGCTTTTGTTGGTGTGGTATGAATGGTTGTTGAGTTTGTTGGTGGGGATTTTGAACGTTGGTACTTTTGTAGGACAGAAACGGGTGGTTTTTTGTGTTTTCGTTATAGAAGTTTGAGAAAGCGTTGCCTTGCCTATATCCTTGATAGGCATTGACTTACTCTATTGAACTTCTACAATCTTGAAAACTATGCCCTCCAATCCCACATGTCTCACATACCACTACGTGGTTAGTGACGTTAATATGTTCCTTGGATTGGGAGGAACTTCCTACTTGTTGTTGCAAAAGGGCTAATTGGGCTTCCAAGAGTGCTACTTTACTCGAATCATCCAGCTTAACTTTGAGCGGTATAGCAGGCGAGTTGCTATATTGAGAATCGTGAATTGCCATTGACTCGATAGTTGCACTAGCTATCTCTACTTCGATTTGATCGAAACGACCATTGTTAGCGGAGTCGAGGATACGACGCGATTCGCCACAACAACCGTTGTAGAATGTGATAGGCATGAACCATGAATCGAGGCCATGATGAGGACATTCTCTCTGTAATTCTTTATATCTTTCCCATGCCTCATAAAGGCTTTCGTCGCCTCTCTGACGGAATCCAGTAATTTGACTTCGTAAGAGCGCGGTTCGTTCTGGTGGGAAATACTTTTGATAGAAAGCAAGAGCTAGACCATCCCAATCAACTATTCCTAGGGCGACTCGGTCAAGACTGTTGATCCAGAGTTTTGCCTTTCCTCTTAAAGAAAAGGGAAAAAGCGTTTCCCTAATCTGTTCTTGGGAGACTCCAGTTTGTCTAATTGTGGAGCAATAATCACAGAAGTTTTGGATATGAAGGTTGGGATCTTCTGTCGCATTGCCACCAAATTGATTTCTTCCTATTAAATTGATGAAAGCAGGCTTGATTTCGAAGTTTTGAGCTGTAATTTGAGGTGTAGCGATACCCTTCGGAAGTGTATCTGCAGTGGGTTTAGAATGGTCGGAAAGTCGAACCATTTTTGGTTGCGAAGATGAAGATGGAATGTTGGTTGAAAGTTGATTGATTTTTGGAAATGGAGAGGAAAATGGATCTTCTTCTCCTTCAAGATTAGGTAAGATATCCGAGTATTTCTCACGAATACGATCTAAACTTGAAATGTCGGAAGCTTTTGAAATTTCGTTAAATAGCTTTAATCTCCTACGCAGAGTTCTTTCTAGTTCGGGGTCCAAAGGAATAGGGGTCCCTAGTCAAGAAGATCTGGGCATAAGATAGAAAAGCTAAGATGAAAAATCAAGAGAGGTCTAAAGGAATTTGGGTTCCTAAAGACTAGATAAAACTAATCGTGATTAAGATCACAAGAAAAGGAAAACTAAACCGTGCTCCCCGGCAACGGCGCCAAAATTTGATCAGGCCTGTCGCAAGCCCGATGCAAAGATAAATTACCCAGACTAGGCTAATAACAAATTAATGTAATTAGGGAAGTAGGGGTCGATCCTCAGGAAGATGGTGTTTCCTACGGATTGTGAATCGTCTCACAATTGAGCTTTATCTAACGATTTTCTGGGTTATGGATTTGGTGATGTCAAAACTAATAAAGAACATAAATGAAAACAAAACAAACTGAAATGGAACGATAAAGCAGATAATAAATTAACAATAGTGGGAAGCATCTAGGGAAATAGGTTCACACATGTAGATTGATATATTAATGAAATTGGATTTAGGATATGCAATTAATTCATTGAGCGTTCGTAAGAATGGTGTGTTCATTACATTCATAGATCAGATGGTCTAGCAGGCTTTTAGTGCGATTTACTAGGTCTTAATCCACCATGTCACGCTTTGTCTATTCAATTCCTGTATATCTACCTTGGAAAAGAATTCCATACTAGTCAATGATTGTGATCAAGAATCGTCAACTATCGTTAAAGTCCAAACATGCATAGACACAATGTTTTAAAAGCACAATTTCCTTTATCCAATTATCATCTTTTAATCAATCTAACATGGCTACCCTACACCCTAGAAAGGTGACTACTCACTCATGATTATGTTGGTATTAACAATGAAAGTTAAGGTAAGCATATTTAGTTGAATTCGACAATAATTTAGACTCTCTATGTGGCGATAATAACGACGCTATACGAAAATCTAAGAAATGAAACTATGGTTATAACAACGTAAAAACAAATCTAAATGATACGAATAGAAAATAACAATCAAATGGAAAACAATAAGAAACAATGAACAAAGGATAAATTAGGAATACCTAGGTGACGATCAACGATGAAAGCGATAACAATAATAGAAATCCCTCGCATAGAAATACCGTACTTTGAATTACAACTCTTGAACCCAACTAGTAGATACAAAGATTGAAATTCTTATTGAACTAAACAATGTTTTGAAAGGAAATGGACAGAAATAAACTAGAAACAAATGATAAAAGAAGAAGAGAATCTAAACTAGAAAGACTAAAGCTAAAAGGAAATATAAGACAAGATTGTGTAAGAAAATGTATATGATGTTGGATATATGGATGTATGATATGAGGGGCTTGGCACATCTATTTATAGTATTAGGGTTTCGTGGAGAAGAGGTCGGGTAATAAATACATAGGGCAAATTTAGGAAGAAGGAGCCGCAATGCACGAAGCAGCAGGAATACCCGATCGGGTACACCACTTACCCGATCGGGTAAGTTGCCTTCTGGAAGCTCTTGACTAACTCTTCAACTTCCTTCGCTTTGACTTGACTTACAACATCCCCCTTGACTCTACAATCGGGTTTGTTGCTTGGATATGATGTAAAGCGATGAATTCTCTTGTCTAATCGATTGGTCTTCCGACAACTAAGAAACCGTCTTTGCTTCTTCTCCCCCTTAAGTTAGTGAACCTTCTCGAAATGCCTTACACACGGTCAAGCTTGCATCTTCAAGTCGTTGGGTTCTAGGCAAATGCTCAGGAATATAGAAAAAGGGCGTAGAAACGTCACTTTCCCTACAAAACAAGTTAGAACAGAGGAATTCGCCTAGAAGACGACATTAGCTCATAAAATGGCTTAACAAAGCACAAATGACAAACAAAACCGAGCTAAAGTGGGGGTTAAAATCATACAAATATTCACTTATCACCCGATCACCACCATCATCACAATAGTAACCAATATCATCATCAACAAGTAACCAATATCATCATGAACAAGTAACACATCTCATGACAAAGATTAACATATGAAATACTGAGTACGAAATCCTACCTTTCGCAAATCCGCAGCAAATCACAATCAAGCAATATTAACATATGACAACGATGATTGTGAGGTTTTGAGAGAGTTTAGAATATTAGGGTTTCATTATGAAACGTAAACTGATGAAATTTTGTTTTAAAATCTCTTAATAATATTTATTCAAACCGTCCGAAATAATCCCGCAGACCGGTGTACTTGGTCGAGTGCAATAAGCACTCGGTCGAGTGCACTAACACTCGGTCGAGTGGCAACTAGGACGAAGGCTGCCTAACTGATACACGCACCCTACTCGGCCGAATACGCTCTACTCGGCAGAGTACCCAACACACTCGGTCGAGTGAACTCTACTCGACCGCGCACACAGTACTAAGAATACAGAGTATTACACCCATACTCCACCAGATCTGAAAACTTCATTCAACACAAAAATTAGAGAAAAGTTAGAGGGAGAAAGAGAGAAAAGAATAGAAGAAGAAAAAGGAGCTTGTTTTGGGTAGGAATCTTGCCTATCTTGTCTTCCGCACCATGTAAGGAACATTCAAAACCATTTTATTTATGGTTCAATATCTTCACAACACATATTAATTTGTTTCTTAAGCTATAAACTTGAACCACAAGTCTTCATTTATGCATGCATAAATTTAATCGAGTAACAACCAATAACTTGTTAAAGTCCGTAGGATGCATATGACCAGTGTATAAATATGTCTTAAACTCAATATTTTTGTGTGAAAGGATATATGTTTGACCTATTAATGTTAGTAGAACACCCACAAATGTTTTTAGATATTTCATGCACCATTGGACATGAAAAATAAATTACTAAAACCTGTTTATGGGTTAACCGTGAATGCATGTCTCACTTTATGACATATATAAATATAGCTATTGAACGAATTAGTATCTCATATTTTTCACACAACAAGATTTATTAAATATAAACCATGTTAGGCCATGGAATTGACTTATTTCATTTTGTTATAAAGGATTTATGCATTGTTACGTTTACTGACCCGAAATCTGACATTGTGGAAAACGTGATTTTGGGCATCTTAAACTTATTTTTAGACCTTGACCTAAAAGGGACAAAAGTTATCACACTCATAAATGAATCCATGTAAACAAACATCATTTTAAAATATGAAGTTATGGATTTCTTATGATTTTTACGAGGCTCTACTGTGATATGGGAAAATGATATAAATGAGTAATATTTTTACTAGTAAAATATCGTCATCCTCACAAAAGGCTTAGAAAAGTGTACTTATAATAAATTTTAGCATCCTATATATTAATATTTTAAACTATAAGGACAGTAGAGCACTTTACACTTTTGAATCATGGCATATTAATATTGAAGACTCATCTAGTTCAAACTACTCTACTCCTGAGTGTATGATTTGCTTTGAATCAGAGCTTGGAATTAGTGAGATGATCTATGGTGAAGTGCTTGATGTCTCTAGGGTGGAAGAGATTAATTCTATGTTGGACCTTAATCTAGGTCATGGTCCTCGCCCTTAATCAAAATTGTTTTCTATGCTCTGACAATCCTGAATCTGATGCCATGGCTGATGGCAATACTATTATTTCCTTTGAAGCAAATGAAGCAACTTATCCTTCTTATGCTATAAGGACCAATTCTATTGTTAATATTCCATGGGAGAACTATTCAAGTGAATATCTTTATGTTGTGATTGCTGTTGGTTTATTTCCTGTCAATAGGAAAAAGGAAGTGTAGCTCTGAGAATGGTGAGGCAGATGTTCCTGGTGAAGCTCTGTTACCTTTGGGTCATGAAAAAGTCTATCTCAGTCAGATGGCTGAAGGGCCATGCTATCTTGGAGGCTGTTCTTCTGGTCAATAGTTTTTGTCTCAAAATTTGAGATGAAGATGCTAAGTACGTGGTTGATGAATCTGATCATGTAAATGGACTGGATTTCTCTACCGCTTCGGTTAAGGGTGTTGTGGAGGTTGACCCTTCCCAACCTCCTTTGGACCCATGATTGGACTATTTTAGAATTGCAGGGCCCTAAATAACTCGCTCTTGACTACAACTCTTAAGGGCGGTGCTTAATCAAATATTATTATTTCCTGTTTTTTTTTTTTAAAACTAATTGCAGGCATGTCTTGTTAATCCTCTATTTAGGGCGTTGTAAACCACCCCCCGCGATCGTTTCACGGGGATCTGATAGGGCATATCGACCCGATGTTTAACCCGAATCGAATTAAGGTTGATAGGAGTCACCACCAAGTTTTGTGGGAACTTGGAACCGTTCAAGTCAACTTTACACCTTTCATCGAATGCAATGTGCAAGTCGACTACGAGTGATTAAAGTTTGGAGACTTTTTACCCTAAGTCACTCAATTGAATGACTATCGTGACCCATTGGATTCGGACATCCGGAAACCAATATATTTGAGTAAGCGGTGAAGGTACGTGTTGGGAAGTTCAATGCTTGAACACCCAACCCCGCCCATCTCATAACGACCTCTACTAATCAAGCAATGTTTTTCAAAGGAATGCGTAGCTACGACGATTATGAAATGTAAACATCGTTTTGCAAATTATAATCCTATGCATTTGAAATCCCGTTCTAAGTGGTTGAATGCATGATTTAACTTCGTAGAAGTTATTTTAACATGTGGGTTCATTTATTGCAACATAAAATAAACAAACACGGTTCGAGGGGAAAGGGGAGCCGTTGGGGAAAACCTGGGCATCTCGCCACAAAACCAAATAAAAAACAATAAGTAAATGTCACAACTCGATTCAAATGGACTAACTAAATGCATAATAAAATGCTTAGAAATAATTACAAATTATGTAAATAAGACAAAAAAACGAGCTAATGAGAGAAAAATGAATGCGTGAGTTAATGGATGATTTTTTTACTAGTTAATTAGTCATCGAGTGTCGTAATATGGATGATAGGCATGCACATATTATTCTAGCGAGAAATAATTGAGTGAATGACGAAGTCATTAAGTTAAAGAAGGTTGTCAATTTATTTACAAGTTTGATTTTAGAAGTTGCAAAACAATAGCGACGCGTCATCTTTCAACAATTATTTGAAGTCGTAAACGAAGTCTAACTAGGGTGTTCTAAGGCATTTTTGAAACATGAAAGTGTAAGGTTTCTAATGGTAGTACGCATGCTGGTCAAAAGTGGTTCTAATGGTCGTCAAATGGCGGTGAAACAGGTGATTGTCAGGCAATTTTAGTGCAGTAATTCTGATTTTGTTGCGTGTGGACAGGGGGTCTACTGACGGTTATTTGGATGGGTTAGAGTGATTGCCTAGGTGTGCAGTTTTGTACAGTTGGAGCTGTGAGTGTAAGAAAGAAAGTGGTTGTGTCCGTCGTGGTGTACAATGGGGTTTTGATGGTGGTTTCGTGGGTGACTACAGGGTATGGTCGCGCAATTTAAAAACAGGGGGTTAATAGTTGCGGTTTACTTGTTATCATGTTTTATTGACGATTTCTAGATGTTAAACTATGTCAAAGTCAGATTATTGGTACGGTTTTAAGTTAATGATTTACATGTGAATTATGGTGATACTGACGATAACAAACGAAGGCTAAAACATGGGAAAAGGGCAAACTAACGATATATAAATACCCAAAATGAAATAAAGAAAGACGGAATTAGTAAAACGTGATTGTGGAGGGGTTTGATGTGTTTTCTAAGGCTTCAGGTTTGCAGATTAATAATGAGAAATCTGACTTGATCATTAAGGGGGTTGATAGGGAGATTGAGGATTTCATTTTGAATCAGACTGGTTTTGCTAGGGGAAGTCTTCCATTCAAATATCTTGGTGTTAATATTTCTCATAAGAGGCTGAATAGGTTTGATTGTAAGATGTTGGTTGATAGGATGAGTGCTAGGATTAAAGGCTGGAACAGGAGGAAGATTTCTTATTCAGGAAGGCTTGTTTTGGTTAAGTCAGTGTTGAGTACCATTCATAACTATTGGGCAAAGATGTTCATTTTACCTGTGGGAGTCCTTGATACTCTCAAAGCCCTTTGTAGAAACTTTCTTTGGGAAGGAGAGGATACTTACTCTAAGGCTCCCCTTGTTGCTTGGAATATATTATGTAAGAGTAAGAAAGATGGAGGTCTAGGCATTTATGATAGTATTAAATGGAACATTGCAGCAGTAGGGAAGTTAGTGTGGTGGATCATGCTTAAGAAGGATCACCTTTGGATTAAATGGATAGATAAGATATATTTGAAAGGGAGGGATTGGATGTCTTACAGTCCTAGCAGTTCAAGCTCGTGGGCATGGAGAAAGATTTGTGGAGCCAAGGAGATTCTTAAAGAAGGGCTTCAATCTGATGAATGGCAGGAGGAGGATGGTTACTCCATTATTAAAGGATACAGTTGGTTGGATAGTAATGATAATACTAGAGTGGACTGGTTTTGTATCACTTGGAGCAGGCTTAACATTCCTAAGCATTGTTTCATCTATTGGCTGGCTGTGAAAGGAAGGTTACTTACTCTGGATAGGATGCATAGAAGGGGGTTTACAAGAAATTTAAACTGTTTTCTGTGTGGGATCAACTCTGAAGATCACTTTCATCTGTTCCACGGCTGCTGTTTTGCAAAAAAAGTGTTTTAGTTGTTTAGATGATAGGCTGCAGATCAGGTACATTAATGATCATTCTCCTGCAGCATTGCTCAGACTGAGATGGGGGACGGGATTCATCAGAAAAGTGTACTGGTCTTTAGTAGTGGCTGTGTACTATAGTATTTGGCATTGCAGGACCAAGTGCAGGCTGGATGCTATTGTCCAGAGACCTGAAGATTTGATACAAGGTGTTTGTGTTCAAGCAAAGTTGAGACTCACGCAGATTGAGCTTGGTAGTCTAAAGAGAGATGAGATTGTATGGTGTAGAAATAGACAACTTATGTAACTTAATGCTTAGTATCTGTCTTTTAGAGTGGTTGTTTGATAGGGATATGTTACTAGGTTTGTAAAAGGATTGTGGTTAATTGGTTTATTGCCGTATTAATTAAAGCTTACATTTGCACCAAAAAAAAAAGAATTAGTAAAACGAGTTGTTGCACCCTCAACTTACATGTATGAGACGGGACGCCTAACTTGGAGTCGATATCGATCTTGAAAATGTGTAAGTTGATAGAAGGTACGACTTTTAAAGTAGATTTTTCTGAAATTGAATGCTTGTTTGCGACGGTCTTTGCTAAGGTCGTTGGAAGGTCAAACGATAAAGAAAATCCGAGTTCTTGGATGTTTTAGAATCGTGATACTTCCAATTTTATGAATGTGGAATTATTTTGGATCAAAGATGATTGGACGCGGTGCGAAAATCGATGAGAACAGACCTGGTTTGCGTGCTTTGTTTTTCGGGAAACAGGGGTTGTTTTCTTTGCTTTTTGCGTGAGGCTTTGGCTCGTTTTTCGAGGGTCTTAGGCTCCGATTTTTGGTATTTCCGGGAGGTGTTTCTGATTTTTATGGAGGGTTGATGATGGTTGTATTTATAGGAGAGGATTGGTAGGGTTTTGGCTAGGGTTTAGAGGAGGGGTTGCAGTTGGGCTCGGTTGGTGTAGCTTCTACTGTTGCTGCTCGTTGCTAGCGATTTGGAGGGGATTTCTTGAAGGTTAAGGCACAAAATTGTGGGGTAGGAAACTCTGGTATGAGTTAGGGATGATGGGCAACGGGTTTCGAGCGATTTGGATGCCAAACGAGTTGAAAATGGAGGGGGAGAGTTGGCTGTTACGTACTGCTGCAATGGGGCTCGAAACTAGGGATGGGGGATGAGTTTTGGACGTGATTTTTGGGCTATTAGTGCATGGATATGTGGGCTAGGTGAGGGGATAAGGTTGGCTGCGAAACTCTTTGTGCTTGCTTAGCAGATGTCCGAGTTGAAAATCACATTTCATTTTACTTTTAAACGAGCTTTAAACGAACGTAAAACGAACGATAAATAATCGATATTCAAACTTAAATATGTGAAATTATTTGATTAAAAATTCAATTAGTCAAATATTCATTTCATTAAAAATAATTTGCTAAAAAGTTATTTCTCAAATAAACTTTTAAAATAATTTCAAATAAATAAAACATTAGAACCCATATTAAAATTAATCAAAATAAAAGGCACTTTATTCGAGCTATATCGTAAATCGAACTCCATTGATTTCATCAGCCGACTTTTACCCTGCTCATACATTGACGTCCTATCATCATTGAGCGTATGGCGGGAGTCTTATAAATTCCCATATCGAGAGATAAGGGTATCTACAGAGCCCCCAAATTGACCGAGGCTTGGACAAGGCGAAAGTCAAAGTATATCCCAAGTCTACCGACAAGTGGATTCCGTGGGTCGTTTAATGTCCATTAGACCTGTGTATATAAGCTCGTCAGCCGCAAGACCGAGACACATACCTGAAAAATCTTTTCTTGAAGCCTTGCCTTCGTAATGATTTCAGGCTTAAGAGCTAGATGAGCGGAAGATCCCCAAGTGATAACTTCTGAAGGGCATGAGATCCGGGATATGAGAAACCAAACACTTCATCATGGCATGAGAACCCAGATATGATGATCCAAAGACTTCATAGTGGTGTGAGGACCTAAAGGTAGGTATGAAAACCTAAACAGAGGTATGCGAACGAAAATTTGAAAATCAAAAACTTCAAATGTCATGGGAACCAAGACTTGAGAATCCAAAACTCCAAATGTTATGGGAACCAAGACTGGAGAATCCAAAACTTCAAATGGCATGGGAACCAGGACTCGAGAATACAAAACTTCAAATGGCATGAGAACCAGGACTTGAGATTACAAAACTTTAAATGGCATAAGAACCAGGTCTTGAGATTCAAAAACATCAAATGGCATGGGGATCAGGACTTGAGAATCCAAAATGTATGTATTTGAACATAAAGGGAGGTATGAGAACCTCAAGTGAGTGAACATTGGGATTTGGAAATCCAAGGTGGGTGGTATATGAACCTGGGGATTTAAGAATCCAATGGGAGATAGATTGTGATCTTAGGCATAAGAACCTGAGAGGCATTTTTTTTTGTGTTTTGTTAGGCATATGAACCTATGAGGCATTGTTTTTCGTGGGCATAGGATCCTGGGAATTTGGGTATAGGAAACGAGGAAATAAACTATTGGAATTTGGGAATCTCTATGAGTATTTACTCGATAATTTAAGTATAGGAACCCGTGAAAGGCTGAAATTCATTATCCTTTTGGTGCTTAACCTAATATTCATAATTCATGTATCCTCAAGTGCTTGTGGGTTGAATATTCTTTAAGAAGATGGCCTACGTATCCGTTCAGGATGGAATTAAACCCATATCGTAGTTCGATAACCTGCTGGCATCTTAGCTTTTCTTGTTGTTTATACCAATTAAGTGATGTCGTTTGAGAATCTCTGCATGGGAGTTATCATTCTGGTGCTTGTAAATTGTAGCTCAGTCATGTCGAGCTGCATACTGCTGTCAAATGTTTTGCTCGTTGTATGGAGCTGCCTACGGCTGTCAAATGCTTCTTTGATTTTCGATCGTTCTTTGCTTTGGGCCTCTTATAGAGTTATAGCTTGCAATGTGCAACAAGAGTACATGATCAAGGCAAGACAAGAGCTCAAAGCAGACAGGACACCCTCAACCAAGACAACAACAATGCAATCAGTACCATGACTAGCTATGACAATGCCCTATTCAGCCCAAGTATCCACCATTCCAACCCAGCAAGAACAACACCCCACCAGCCAGAACAATGCCTAGCCATCCACTTCCCAAGCCTCAGCCGAGACAACATCTAGCCAACAACAAAACAAACCCAACACAGCAGAAACAACAGTTAGTCACACCCAGACAGTCACAGTCCTCTTGGACAGGGTCCATGGGGACCTTCCACACCCAAAACAACCTAACCAATGGTCAATCTTGGTCCTAGGGAGGGTCCTCTAAAACTTTGTCCAGGGATTCTTCTCCAGGAAATGCACACAACATAAGTTAGCTTAGGGACCAACTCAAACTGTCCAGAATTAAGCCTTTTTGCAGTAGTTTAAATGTCATTATCAGACTTTCCTATTTTGAACAAACCAGCTCAAGGGCCTTTCAGCAGAACCTTTGGCACTCACTCTACTCCAGCCTGGCTTAAGTAACCAAGCTTGAAAGTCCACTCCTTCACCAGATCAACCTAAACAAACCAATTAAGCCAGATTGTCTCATTAAAACTGCTTTTTCTACTTTATTGCTTTATTTTTGAACAATGTAGCTGATATTTCTGTTTTCTTTTGTAAGCCAATTGTGGCCCTAGATGTAATGAACGAGCAAGATGTATTCTCATTGCGTATATAAGGCCTATTCCTAATGAATGAGAGGCAGATTTGAAGTAAACACAAAACTGAAACCTTGTTTCTGTTCAACTCTTGGTTGTGTGCTAGAGAACTGTCCTTTGCTTAGTGATGGGACTTGAGGACATAATCCCTTGCCGTGTGCTGGGATTAGGCTCTCAACCTTAGTCCATTGGCTTTTTGCTTTGGCTAAGTACTATCTATTTTCAGTTCTTTAGCATTATAAACCTCATAACAGAAATAGCTTAATTGTGAGTCCTTGAGTCTTTTATATGCCATTATGTTGTGTTTTCTGAATAATTACATTGCAATTGGTTATCAGAGCTTAAGGTTGTGAGTCCATTTTCTTAACTACATTCAAAAACACAAAACCAACCATGAGTGAAGAGAGAATTGCAGGACTTGAAACCACAGTTCATGGCCTTGCCAGAACTGTGATGGAAGTCACAAGATCTGTTAATGAACTCCTTGATGGTCATCTGAACAATGACATGAGGGGAGGCAGAGGTCGAGGAAGGGGAGCACAATTTCCACATGGTGGGGGAAGGAGGAGACAACCTATATAGCAAGATAAAGCTTCAGACTCAGATGGCTCATATCAAAGTCTTCTCAGACATCATGACAAGGACATAAAGGTAGAAATTCCTGACTTTCTAGGTAGCATGAACCCTGATGATTTCCTAGATTGGTTAAGGTCTGTAGAAAGAGTCTTTGAGTTTAAAGGATACACTGATAAAAAGGCTTTTAAGGTTGCTATCATGAAATTAAAGGGATATGCCTCACTGTGGTATGAGAACATGAAGACCTTGAGGGTAAGGGAAGGGAAAGAACCTAGTAAGTCATGGCTCAAACTGAAAAAGAAAATGAGATCTAAGTTTGTGTCTAGAGACTACAGCCAGGACATGTTCATTAAGCTCACCCACCTAAAATAAGACCAGAAACCTGTAGAGTCTTATCTAAGGGACTTTGAACAACTCACACTGCAATGTGAGGTTTTTGAAAAACCTGAGCAGAAGATAGCAAGGTTCTTAGAAGGGTTGGATGAGAGGATAGCTAGTAAGGTCAGGCTTCAGAATATTTACTCTTTTGAGGAGGCTGTCAACTTGTCTCTAAGAGTAGAGAAGTTGGGGAAGGGAAAGTCCAGTGCCTCTAAGACACCAGCTAGAACACCTACCTTCAAACCCCATGTAGGAGTCAGGAAAGGAGACCCTATAATCCCTGCTAAGACTCCTGTCAACCCCGATAAATTGCAAGGCTGTTGATTCAGCCCAAAGAAAAACTATCCCCCTCAAAAAGTGTTTTCAGTGTCAAGGTTATGGACATTTTGCTAGAGAGTAGAGAGTGTCCATCTAAGAGAGCTCTTAGCACCCTGAAAGTTGTGCATTGGGGAGAGGATGAGGTGTTGGTCTGTGATGATGAAATGGAGGAGCCTGAGGTAGAGGCTAGTGAGGAGTTGATATAGCCTGATGCTGGTTTAAGTTTGGTAACATGGAGGGAAATGCATGCTCAACCTCAGTCTTTAGAAGAGGTCCAGAGGCACTAGATCTTTAGGACCAGATGTACTATCAAGGGTAGGGTCTATAATCTTATTATTGATGGAGGAAGCTGCACTAATATAGCCTCCAAAACCTTGATAGACAAGCTCCCTACCCACTAAGGATCACCCCCTACCTTACAAACTCAGGTGGTTGAACAAATGAGCTGAGATTAAAGTGGATAAGCAATGTGTTGTGCCTTTCTCAATTGGCAAGGGATATGTTGATGAGAGTCTGTGTGATGTTCTGCCTATGGATGCTTGTCACCTCTTGCTGGGGAGACCATGGGAGTTTGACAGAGATGCTACCCACCATGGGAGAGACAACACCTACACTTTTAAGTTTGGGAAGAAGAAAATCATTCTACCACCTTTACCCCCTGCTCTAAAGATTAACCCACCCCCTTATGAGTGAGGCTTCCAAGGAAGTCATGTTGCTAAGTGAGTCAGAGATGATACAAGAACTGAGTGAACTACAACCTGTGTATATACTGCTCACCAAGGAGATAGGATCAAGAATGGGTGATGTCCCTGAGGAGGTCAAATCTATTCTAAAAAATTATGGTGATGTCTTTCCTTCTTAGCTCCCTAGTGGGCTACCCCCACTTAGAGGAATAGAACACCACATTGACTTAGTGCCTGGAGCTGTCCTCCCCAACAAACCGGCTTATAGGAGTGACCCTAAGGCCACACAAGAACTCCAGCTTCAAGTAGGAGAGTTGCTGAACAAGGGGTATGTCAGGGAATCCCTCAGTCCTTGTGCTGTACCAGCCTTATTAGTACCTAAGAAGGATGGGACCTGGCTCATGTTTATTGACAGTAGAGCAATCAACAACATCACTATTAAGTATAGGTTCCCTATACCTAAACTTAATGATATTCTAGATGAACTAAGTGGGGCTCAGGTGTTCACAAAAATTTATCTGAGGCAGGGATACCACCAAGTCAGGATAAGAGCAGGAGATGAGTGGAAAACAGCTTTCAAAACAAAACATGGGCTCTATGAGTGGTTGGTCATGCCCTTTGGGTTGTCTAATGCCCCTAGTACCTTTATGAGGCTGATGATAGAAGTCTTGAGGCCATACTTGGGCAAATGTGTGGTGGTTTACTTTGATGATATCCTTATTTATAGTTTAACCAAGGGAGAGCATTTGCAGCACCTAAGGTTATTGTTTGAAGTCCTGAGGGAGAACAAATTGTATGGCAAGTTGGAGAAATGCACTTTCATGCAGCCTGAGGTTTACTTCCTTGGGTTCATCATTTCAATGAAAGGGGTAGCAGTAGATCATGCGAAGGTTCAGGCAATCAGAGAATGACCACTACCTAAAACTGTGGCTGATGTCAGAAGTTTCCATGGCCTGGCCTCCTTCTACAGAAGGTTCATACAATGGTTTAGCTCAATCATGGCCCCTATTACTGAGTGTATGAAAAAGGGAGAGTTCAAGTGGAATGACAAAGCTGAGAAGTCCTTCAGCCTAATCAAGGAACTGTTATGCAAGTCTCCTATACTAGTTCTACCAGATTTCAACAAACTCTTTGAGGTTGAGTGTGATGCCAGTGGCCTTGGCATAGGGGTTGTGCTTACACAAGAGAAGAAGCCTGTTGCATACTTAAGTGAGAAACTAAATGGGGCTAAGTTGAATTACTCAACATATGACAAGGAGTTCTATGCCATTGTGAGGGCATTGAACCATTGGGGACACTACTTGAAACCTAAGCCATTTGTACTGCACTCTGATCATGAGGCTCTCAAATACATGAATGAACATCATAAACTCAACCCCAGACATGCCAAATGGGTGGAGTTCCTGCAGTCCTTCTCATTCTCCAGCAAATACATAGAGGGCAAGAACAACATCGTAGCTGATGCACTGTCAAGGAGATCTGTGATGCTAACATTTATGGAATAAAGGGTATTGAGGTTTGAGTTCAAGAAAGAGCTCTATCAGGAAGACCCATATTTCAAAGATGAATGGCAGGTGCACCAGGAAGGTCAAGTTAAGAAAGGAAGCAGGTACACAGCTTAGGAAGGCTACCTGTTTCATGGGAATAAGCTATGTGTACCTGATCGTGCCTGTCGCAAGCCCGATACAAAGATAAATTTACCCAGACTAGGCTAATAACAAATTAATGTAATTAGGGAAGTAGGGGTCGATCCTCAGGGAGATGGTGTTTCCTATGGATTGTGAATCGTCTCACAATTGAGTTTTATCTAATGATTTTATGGGTTTTGGATTTTGTGATGTCTAAACTAACGAATGGCATAAAAACAAAATAAAAACAAATTAAAATGAAAACGATTAAGCAAATGATGAATTAACAATAATGAGAAGCATCTAGGGAAATAGGTTCACACATGTAGATTGACATATTGATGAAATTGGATTTAGGATATGCAAATAATTCATTGAGCGTTCGTAAGAATGGTGTGTTCATTACAATCATAGATCAGATGGTCTAGCAGGCTTTTAGTGCGATTTACTAGGTCTTAATCCACTATGTCACGCTTTGTCTATTCAATTCCTGTATATCTACCTTGGAAAAGAATTCCACACTAGTCAATGATTGTGATCAAGAATCGTCAACTATCGTTAAAGTCAAAACATGCATAGACACAATGTTTTAAAAGCACAATTTCTTTTATCCAATTATCATCTTTTAATCAATCTGACATGGCTACCCTACACCCTAGAAAGGTGACTACTCACTAATGATTATGATGATATTAACAATGAAAGTTAAGATAAGCATATTTAGTTGATTTTGACAATAAATTAGACTCTCTATGTGGCGATAATAACGACGCTATACGACAATCTAAGAAATGAAACTATGATTATAACAACATGAAAATGAATCTAATGAAATAGCAAATGACAATCAAATGGAAAGTAATAAAGAACAATAAACAAAGGATAAATTAGGAGTACCTAGGTGATGATCAATGATGAAAGTGATAACAATAATAGAAATCCCTTGCATAGAAATACCGTACCTTGAATTACAACTCTTGAACCTAACAAAGTAGATACAAAGATTGAAATTCTTATTGAACTAAACTAATGTTTTGATATGAAATAGACAGAAATAAACTAGAAACAAAAGACAAAAGAAGAAGATAAACTAAACTAGAAAGACTAAAACTAAAGAGAAAACTAATAAGAAGATTGTATGAAATATAGGATTAGATTGTGTATGATGGTGTGTATGAGAGTGAGGCTAGAGCATCTATTTATAGTATTAGGGTTTCGTGGAGAAGAGGTCGGGCATGAAATACATAGGGCAAATTTAGGAAGAAGGAGCCGCAATGCTTGGAGCAGCACACATCCCCGATCGAATACACACTTACCCGATCGGGTAAGTCGTCTTCTGGAAGCTCTTGACTAACGCTTCATCTTCCTTTGCTTGACTTGACTTCCAACATCCCCCTTGACTTATACAATCGGGTTTGTTGATAGGGTATGATGTAAAGCGATGAATTCTCCCGTCTAATTGATTGGTCTTCCGACAACTACGAAACCGTCATTGCTTCTTCTCTCTCTTAAGTTAGTGAACCTTCTTGAAATGCCTTACACATGATCAAGCTTTCTTCTTCGAATCGTTGGGTTCTAGACAAATGCTCGGGAATATAGAAAAAGGTCGTAGAAACGTCACTTTCCCTACAAAACAAGTTAGAACACAGGAATTCGCCTAGAAGACGATATTAGCTCATAAAATGGCTTAACAAAGCACAAATGACATACAAAACCGAGCTAAACTGGGGGTTAAAATCATAAAAATATTTACTTATCAAACTCCCCCAAGCTAAACCTTTGCTTGTCCTCAAGCAAACATAACAAACAATACCAGGACAAGGTTGAAAGCATTGGCTACTATACCATCAAGAAACAAATCTCAACATAAAGCTTTGAAAACATAATGAATCATAACCCAAAAGCAACGTGGGCAAGAATGATACATAAACATGGCTGAGATTTACATAACGGCGTAGCACAAAGAATTTCACTACAGAATTTCGGCTCTTGCATGATCTTTTGACAAATGGACTCTCACGGTACACTCGAACACTCATTGTATGTAAAAGGTGATTTCTTTTTGTGTAAATGTTTTGAGACACTCACCTATCTACGGCTTATGAAAATGTGTCCGCAGTCTAATATGGTAAACAATTCAAAACACAAGTCAAAGATCACAATGCACATAGAAAAGAAGCCGAAAATAAGAAGAAGGCTTTGGGAAATGGGTGAAAGGTGGACAAATAGTTATGGTCATGTGAAGGTTATAATGAGCTAGCAACTGACCAATGATAAATGGATACTCAATCCAAACTTTCGATTAATTCCCAAAAGATGAAAAACGAAGCCAGAGTGAACAGATTGGCTTATTACACACGAAACACAAGGGTAAACTCCTTCTAAAAATTGACTTTAGAGGAGATACTCACAACTTCTTCACTTATTTCTTTTTCTTTGATTTTTCTATTTTTCTATTCTTTTTTTTTTTTCCTGAACACAACTTCGTTTCTTGAACTTTTTCGTTTTCCCAATTCACTTTGACAGATAAGAACAAATCTTCTCAAAAGAGCACCCACACACCATAGTCTAGCTACTAGCTCAAAAGGTAGGCAGTTTTTATATGTAGCTATTATTTTGTGAAGCAATTGTATGAAGGGGCTAATTTTGAGGGGTAAATTAAAGTGAAAAAGGCTTCAAATCTTAGTGAATCATGAATGCAATGCTTATAGAAATGAAATGAGAACCATACTTATGCGTTTTGACATGACACACATCACAAGAAGAACTACACACACCTAGATGAGACTGGGTATGGATGTACCAGTCTAAGGAGGTTCTACCTTACAATATATGTAGTTTGCCAAATGTCAAGATCAAGCGTACTCATCTATAGATTCATTCCATGCCTACTATGTACAAGACTTCCCCATGTATGCAAAATTCAATAAATATTGAATCATTATCTTTTGCAAGCTCTAAGTTTGGGAAAATGTAACATGATAGCATAGTAAACAAGCAAGCAAACCATGAAAAACAAGCTTAATGGGAAGAAAGGAAAAATGAAAGAAGAATGAAGTGTACCAGCCAGTGCGGACTCCCCCAAGCTAGCCTTTTGGACTTGACAAGGAAGGTCGTCAGAGATTCTTCAAAAACTCTTTCATCTGCAAAGAAATCTAACAAAACAACGTAAAAGGGAAAAATAAAAATGAAAAAAAAAAAGGAAAAAAATGGAAAAACACGGGTTGCCTCCCGAGAAGCGCTTGTTTAACGTCTTGCTCGACGAATTTTTCTATAAAATCATTGGGTTGGGGATGGACGCTCCGTATAGACAATATCTAAACATCCGATGATAGAATTGCTATAGTAAAGTTTCAGTCTGTGTCCATTAACTTTGAATTTCTCACCATTACTAGTCATTAGTTCCACATAGCCGTACTTGCTCACATATGTGACAGTGAATGGTCCAGACCATCGGGATCGAAGTTTTCCCTGAAAAATTTTCAAACGGGAGTTGAAAAGAAGTACTTGGTCACCGACATTATATTCTTTCTTAATTATCCTCTTGTCGTGCCAACGCTTCGTTTTTTCCTTATAAATCCTAGAAATCTCATAAGCTTGCAAACGAAATTCTTCTAGCTCATTGAGTTGCAACAGTCTCCTATCAGCGCTAAGCTTAGTGTCTAAATTTAGTTCTTTGATAGCCCAGTAAGCTTTATACTCTAACTCGACAGGAAGATGACAGGCCTTTTCATAAACCAATCGATAAGGAGATGTTCCAATCGGGGTTTTGAAAGCTTTGCGATAAGCCCATAAGGTGTCATCGAGCTAATTACTCCAATCAGTTCTAGATCTGGAGACTACTTTCTGAAGAATTGTTTTCAACTCTCTATTTGAGACTTCTACTTTACCGCTGATCTGAGGGTGGTAGGCTAATCCTCGTCTGTGATACACACCATATTGAGCAAGCAGAGTATCTAACAGCTTTTCTCCAAAATGAGTTCCTTGATCACTAATCACGGCTCTGGGTACACCAAAACGTGGAAAGATGATCTTCTTAAATAGCCGTATCACAGCTCTAGCATCATTGGTGGGAGTGGCGATTGCTTCTACCCACTTAGAAACATAGTCAACAACGACTAAGATGTAACGATTTTCGTTAGAAGAAGGGAATGGTCCTTGATAGTCAATACCCCATACATCGAATATATCAACTTCTAATATGCCATTTTGAGGCATTTCATGTCTCTTGGATATTTGACCCATTCGTTGACAAGCGTCACAAGCCATAACAAAGTCCTTTGAATCTTTAAACATCGAGGGCCAGAAAAACCCGGATTGTAAGACTTTGGCTACGGTCTTGGACGGACCATGATGACCACCATAAGCAGATGAGTGGCATCCTTCTAAAACGCCTTTAACTTCCCACTGAGGGATACATTGTCTATAAAGACCATCTGAACACTGCTTGAAAAGATAAGGGTCATCCCAAACGAAGAATTTTGCATCATGAAAAAATCGTTTCCTTTGGTTATAAGAAAGGTCAGAAGGTAGCTGCCGACTGACAAGAAAATTGGCCATATCAGCATACCAAGGAGAAGAGTCAGTAATCGCCATTAATGAATCATCAGCAAACAAATCATTAATTGGTGTTGGCAATCCTATTTCAGTTACTCTTATCCTTGAAAGATGGTCAGCGACTACATTTTCTGCTCCTTTCTTATCCCGGATCTCTAGATCAAACTCTTGAAGGAGTAAGATCCATCGGATAAGTCGAGGTTTTGCCTCTTTCTTTGAAAGCAGATATTTCAAAGCAGCATGATCAGTGTAAACAATGACTTTCGATCCTATAAGGTAAGAACGGAATTTGTCTAAGGCATAGACAATGGCAAGAAGTTCTTTTTTAGTAATGGCAAAGTTGATTTGGGCAGGATCTAATGTTTTACTAGCATAGTAAATTGCATGAAGGAACTTGTCCTTTCTTTGCCCTAAAAAAACTCTAACGGCGTAATCACTCGCATCGCACATAAGTTCAAATGGAAGATTCCAATCAGGTGACTGGATTATAGGTGCGGTGATTAGAGCGCGTTTGATTTTGTTGAATGCCTCAAGGCATTCCTTCGTGAAATTAAAAGGCGCATCCTTAAAAAGGAGCTCAGTCAGGGGCTTGGCTATTTTAGAAAAATCTTTAATAAACCGTCGGTAGAAACCGGCGTGGCCAAGGAAACTCCTGATTCCTTTTACATTAGCAGGTGGTGGCAGTTGCTCAATAACTTGGATCTTAGCTCGATCCACTTCAATACCTCTTTCAGAAATGATATGTTCTAAAGCTACACCTTCGTTTACCATGAAGTGACACTTTTCCCAATTGAGAACAAGGTCGACTTCTTCACAGCGTTTTAGTACTTTGGACAGATTTGTCAAACAATTATCGAAGGAAATGCCATAGACGCTAAAGTCGTCCATGAATACTTCCATGATAGTCACGACAAAATCGGAAAAGATACTAGTCATGCAACGCTGGAAAGTGGCAGGTGCATTACAAAAGCCAAATGGCATTCGGCGATAAGCAAAAGTACCATAGGGACAGGTGAAGGTGGTTTTCTCTTGGTCCTCAGAGTGGATAGGAATTTTGAAAAATCCTGAGTAACCATCTAGATAACAGAAATATTTGTGGCAAGCTAACCTCTCTAGCATTTGATCAATGAAGGGCAGAATATAGTGATCTTTTCTAGTTTATTGATTTAACTTCCTGTAGTCAATGCACATACGCCATCCCGTCACAATCCTTGTGAGGATGAGCTCATTCTTCTCATTCTTGAAGACTGTTGTTCCTCATTTCTTGGGAACAACTTGGACAAGGCTAACCCATTTTGAGTCAGAGATTGCATAGATTATGCCAACATCTAGCAATTTCATAACTTCAGCTTTAACTACTTCTTGCATGTTTGGGTTAAGACGGCGTTGACCTTGAACACAAGGTTTTTGACCTTCTTCTAAGTTAATTCTATACATGCAAAAGTCGGGGCTTATGCCTGTGAGGTCTTCAAGTTTATAACCTATTGCCTTTTTATGTTTTCTCAAGATAGTCAATAGTGAGTTTAACTGATTTTCATCTAGAAGAGCACTCACTATGACCGGGTAGTATTCAGACTCATCTAAGAAAGCATATTTTAGATTTGAGGGAAGAGGTTTAAGTTCAGGTTTATGTACTTCTGCCTTAGCAGGAGCATCAATTAAGCTTATAAACTCCTCAACTTCTTCAGACCGTATCTCTTTACCAGTCAAGTCCCTTTCCAGCTCACTGATCTCAAAATTGTCGTTCTCAGAGATATCCTATAACAATAAAATTGCTTTTAAAGGATCCTCAATTATTGATGGATACAAAGATTCATCAATGATTGAGTCGACAATGTCAAGAAAACAGCAAGGCTCTTCAAGCATAGGGCTCTTCATTGCACTGTTTAAGTTGTAGGTGACCTTATCATCACCTACTTCTAATGTCAATTTTCCATTCTTGACATCGATTAATGCTCCCGCAGTGTGTAGAAATGGCCTTCCTAGAATGATAGGGATTTGCGAATCTTCTCCCATATCTAACACTATAAAATCGACCGGAATGAAAAACTTTCCTACTCTAACAGGTACATCTTCCAAAACTCCCATAGGTTGTTTTAGAGAACGATCTGCCAATTGCAGGGTGATACTTGTGCATTTCAGAATTCCCATATTCAATTTTTCGCAAATGGAATAGGGCATAACGCTCACACTAGCACCTAGATCGCATAAAGCTTTATCAATAGTGTAGGTGCCTATAGTGCAAGGTATAGAGAAACTACCAGGATCCTTTAACTTAAGAGGGGACTTATTTTGCAATAACGCACTACATTCAGCGGTGAATGCGATGATTTCAACATCATCTAGAGTCCTCTTCTTTGTTAGAATATCCTTCATAAATTTCGTGTAAGAAGGAATTTGAGTGATTAATTCAGTGAAGGCAACCGTTACTTGGAGGTTTTTGACAACTTCCATGAATTTACCGAACTGGGTTTCCTTATGATTTCTCCTCAAACGTTGGGGAAATAGAACTTGAATTTTGATGGATTCCTTTTCAAGTTCATCCTTCTTTTCAGATTTGTCTTCCGCGTCCTTAGCGGTGGATGGTTGGGTTTCTTTTTGGCTTTCTACTGGTGAAGGCTCAACTGTTGGTTCTTTGGGTTGCTGAGGTTCCGTATAAGTGGTACCACTCCTAAGGGTGATAGCATTTGCGGTGTCCCTCGGTTGTTCACCATAAGGTGGGAGTTGGCCTTGTTTTCTTTGGGTAATAGAGGTAGCCAATTGGGCCATTTGAGTTTCAAGCATCTTGATGGCAGCATCTTTGGCTTGATCACTCTTTTGAAATTGAGCAAACATTGAATCCTGTTTTTGAACAACTTGCAGAAGCATGGATTCAATTATGCTCAAGCTTGAGTCATTTGGTTGGCCTTGAATTTGAGGGGGTTGGTGTTGAGGTTGATTTTGGTATGGTTGATTGAAGTTAGGTTGGAATGAAGGTCTCTGGTTTTGAAAACCAGGTGGATTGTAAGGCTTTTGTTGGTGTGGTATGAATGGTCGTTGAGTTTGTTGGTGGGGATTTTGAACGTTGGTACTTTTGTAGGACAAAAATGGGTGGTTTTTTGTGTTTTTGTTATAGAAGTTTGAGAAAGCGTTGCCTTGCCTATATCCTTGATAAGCATTGACTTGCTCTATTGAACTTCTACATTCTTGAAAACTATGCCCTCCAATCCCACATGTCCCACATACCACTATGTGGTTAGTGACGTTGATATGCTCCTTGGATTGGGAAGAGCTTCCTACTTGTTGCTGCAGAAGGGCTATTTGGGCTTTCAGGAGTGCTACTTTAATCGAATCATCCTGCTTGGCTTTTAGCGGTATAGCACGCGAGTTGCTATACTGAGAATCGTGAATTGCCATTGACTCGATAGTCGCACTAGCTATCTCTACATCGATTTGATCGAAACGACCATTGTTAGCGGAGTCGAGGATACGACGCGATTCGCCACAACAACCGTTGTAGAATGTGATAGCAAGGAACCATGAATCAAGGCCATGATGAGGGCATTCTCTTTGTAATTCTTTGTACCTTTCCCATGCCTCATAAAGGCTTTCGTCGCCTCTCTGACGGAATCCAGTAATTTGACTTCGTAAGAGTGCGACTCGTTTTGGTGGGAAGTACTTTTGATAGAAAGCAAGAGCTAGACCATCCCAGTCGACTATTCCTAAGGCAACTCGGTCAAGACTATGGATTCAGAGTTTTGCCTTTCCTCTTAAAGAGAAGGGAAAGAGCATTTCCCTAATCTTTTCTTGGGATACTCCAGTTTGTCTAATCGTGGAGCAATAGTCACAAAAGTTTTGGATATGAAGGTTGGGATCTTCTGTGGCATTGCCACCAAATTGATTTCTTTCTATTAGATTGATGAAGGCAGGTTTGATTTCGAAGTTTTGAGTTGTAATTTGAGGTGTAGCGATACCCTTTGGAAGTGTATCTGCAGTGGGTTTAGAATGGTCGGAAAGTTGAACCATTTTTGCTTGCGAAGATGAAGATGGAATGTTGGTTTAAAGTTGATTGATTTTTTGAAATGGAGATGAGAATGGATCTTCTTCTCCTTCAAGATTAGGTAAGATATCCGAGTATTTCTCACGAATACGATCTAAACTTGAAATGTCAGAAGCTTTTGAAATTTCGTTGAATAGCTTTAATTTCCTACGCAGAGTTCTTTCTAGTTCGGGGTCTAAAGGAATAGGGGTCCCTAGTCTAGAAGATCTGGGCATAAGATAGAAAAGCTAAGATGAAAAATCAAGAGAGGTCTAAAGGATTTTGAGTTCCTAAAGACTAGATAAAACTATTCGTGATTAAAATCACAATAAAAAGGAAAACTAAACCGTGCTCCCCGGCAACGACGCCAAAATTTGATCGTGCCTGTCGCAAGCCCGATACAAAGATAAATTACCCAGACTAGGCTAATAACAAATTAATGTAATTAGGGAAGTAGGGGTTGATCCTCAGGGAGATGGTGTTTCCTATGGATTGTGAATCGTCTCACAATTGAGTTTTATCTAATGATTTTCTGGGTTTTGGATTTTGTGATGTCTAAACTAACGAATGGCATAAAAACAAAATAAAAACAAATTGAAATGAAAACGATAAAGCAAATGATGAATTAACAATAATGAGAAGCATCTAGGGAAATAGGTTCACACATGTAGATTGACATATTGATGAAATTGGATTTAGGATATGCAAATAATTCATTGAGCGTTCGTAAGAATGGTGTGTTCATTACAATCATAGATCAGATGGTCTAGCAGGCTTTTAGTGCGATTTACTAGGTCTTAATCCACTATGTCACGCTTTGTCTATTCAATTCCTGTATATCTACCTTGGAAAAGAATTCCACACTAGTCAATGATTGTGATCAAGAATTGTCAACTATCGTTAAAGTCCAAACATGCATAGACACAATGTTTTAAAAGCACAATTTCTTTTATCCAATTATCATCTTTTAATCAATCTGACATGGCTACCCTACACCCTAGAAAGGTGACTACTCACTCATAATTATGATGATATTAACAATGAAAGTTAAGATAAGCATATTTAGTTGATTTTGACAATAATTTAGACTCTTTATGTGGCGATAATAACGACGCTATACGACAATCTAAGAAATGAA
This sequence comes from Heliosperma pusillum, assembly GCA_022085475.1. Lineage (NCBI taxonomy): Eukaryota > Viridiplantae > Streptophyta > Magnoliopsida > Caryophyllales > Caryophyllaceae > Heliosperma > Heliosperma pusillum. Next base: position 76,532 of record JAIUZE010075334.1, read on the forward strand.
ACTATGATTATAACAACATGAAAATGAATCTAATGAAATAGAAAATGACAATCAAATGGAAAGTAATAAAGAACAATAAACAAAGGATAAATTAGGAGTACCTAGGTGATGATCAATGATGAAAGTGATAACAATAATAGAAATCCCTTGCATAGAAATACCGTACCTTGAATTACAACTCTTGAACCCAACAAAGTAGATACAAATATTGAAATTCTTATTGAACTAAACTAATGTTTTGATATGAAATGGACAGAAATAAACTAGAAACAAAAGACAAAAGAAGAAGATAAACTAAACTAGAAAGACTAAAACTAATGAGAAAACTAATAAGAAGATTGTATGAAATATAGGATTAGATTGTGTAAGATGGTTTGTATGAGAATGAGGCTAGAGCATCTATTTATAGTATTAGGGTTTCGTGGAGAAGAGGTCGGGCATTAAATACATAGGGCAAATTTAGGAAGAAGGAGCCGCAATGCTTGGAGCAGCACACATCCCCGATCGGGTACACACTTACCCGATCAGGTAAGTCGTCTTCTGGAAGATCTTGACTAACGCTTCATCTTCCTTTGCTTGACTTGACTTCCAACATCCCCCTTGACTTATATAATCGGGTTTGTTGATAGGGTATGATGTAAAGCGATTAATTCTCCCGTCTAATTGATTGGTCTTCCGACAACTACGAAACCGTCTTTGCTTCTTCTCTCTCTTAAGTTAGTGAACCTTCTTGAAATGCCTTACACATGGTCAAGCTTTCTTCTTCGAATCGTTGGGTTCTAGACAAATGCTCAGGAATATATAAAAAGGTCGTAGAAATGTCACTTTCCCTACAAAACAAGTTAGAACACAGGAATTCGCCTAGAAGACGATATTAGCTCATAAAATGGCTTAACAAAGCACAAATGACATACAAAACCGAGCTAAACTGGGGTTAAAATCATACAAATATTCACTTATGAGTACCTAAGGTACCCTACAGGGGATTGCTAGTGAAGGAAGTTCACTCAAATGGCCTTGCTGGCCACTTTGGGGTGCAGAAGACATATGACATCTTGCAGGATCAGTTCTACTAGCCCAGGATGCTCAGTGATGTCCAAGATGCCATTAAGAGATGCAAGTCCTATCAGCTGGCAAAATCACACTTCCAAGCTGGTCCTTATACACCACTCCCAGTACCAAACAGACCATGGGAAAACCTCAGCATGGATTTCATTGTGGCACTACCAAGAACACTGAGGGGGAAGGATTCTATCATGGTGGTTGTAGACAGGTTCAGTAAGATGGCACACTTTATTGCTTGTAAGAAAACTGAAGATGCAATAGGGGTAGCTGAGCTATACTTCAAGGAGGTTGTTAAGTTACATGGGGTACCTAGAAGCATTGTCTTAGACATGGATACAAAATTCATGAGCCATTTCAGGAGGACCTTATGGAAGCTGTTGACGACCAGGTTGCTGTTCAGCGCTTCACACCATCCCAAAACTGATGGGCAGACAGAAGTTACTAACAGAACCTTAGGAAATATATTGAGGAGCATTGTTTCTAAGTCTCTGAAAGACTGGGACCTCAGGCTAGCACAAGCTGAGTTTGCCTTCAACAGGGCTCCCTCCACCAACACAGGTAAAAGTCCTTTTGAAACAGTTTATGGTACTAACCCTCTCATGCCTATAGACCTGGCTCCAGTCAAAGGAAACAAAGCAAACTATGATGCAAAGAAGAGAGCTGACCAGATGATACAGATTCTTGAGAAAGTCAAGAAACAGATTAAGAAATCCAATGAATTGTACAAGGCTAAATCCAAAGGGCCTAAGAAAGCAAAGGAGTTCAAAGCAGGGGACCTTGTGTGGTTGCATTTAAGAAAGGAGAGATTTCCAGATAAGAGAAGGAACAAGCTCATGCCAAGAGCTGATGGACCATTTGAAATATTGGAGAAGCTGGGTCCTAATGCCTACAAGTTGGATCTACCAATAAGCTATGGTGTCCATGGTACCTTCAATGTTGGAGACCTGAGCCCCTACCATGGTGAATCAGATGATGATGGTGATGAAGATTTGAGGGCAAATCCTTCTCAAGAAAGGGAGGTTGCAACAGGAGTACATGATCAAGGCAAGACAAGAGCTCAAAGCAGACAGGACACCCTCAACCAAGACAACAACAATGCAATCAGTACCATGACTAGCTATGGCAATGCCCTATTCAGCCCAAGTATCCACCATTCCAAACCAGCAAGAACAACACCCCACCAGCCAGAACAATGCCTAGCCATCCACTTCCCAAGCCTCAGCCAAGATAACATCTAGCCAACAACAAAACAAACCCAGCACAGCAGAAACAACAGTCAGTCACACCCAGAGAGTCACAGTCCTCTTGGACAGGGTTCATGGGGACCTTCCACACCCAAACAAACCTAACCAATGGTCAATCTTGGTCCTAGGGAGGGTCCTCTACAACTTTGTCCAGGGATTTGCAACAGGAGTTGAACCTCCACCCAGCCAGAACAATGTCACAGCAAGAACATGGAGCTTACCACCTACCCTACACCCAGGCAAGAGTCCCACAACAGAGTCAACAAGCTTACTACCTCCCAGGCACCCACCCTTATGTCAAGAACCAGCAGGAACACTAGCAAGAACAACCACAACAAGACTGACCAGAGCAGGGTCCATCCTTCAGAAAACTAGCCAGAACAAGTCCAGTAACCAGCCAATTCTCATGCAGCACGAGTCCAACCAAGGGCTCCAACTTCTTTTCCCTTCAAGTTAAGGTCCTTAGCAACATAAAAGTCTAGGACAAGTTTTCCAAATAAGTTCTGGAAGTCCATCTAAAACAGCCTACCATATTGAAGATCATTTGAGGAAGTCAGCAGGAATAAGTCCAATTTAATCTGTCCAAGACTCCTTACTTTTGTGTGATCAACCTAGCATAAATAAGAAGGTTGGAAGGGTATCTAACAGTCCCTCTCAACTCTCAAGACCCGCAGCAACAAGCCAGACAAAGGCTCCCCAAGAATTTGAGCAACATTACCATTTCAGGCAAGGGACAAGAACACTTTTCAGTATTGCTTTTCTGTCAGTTGCAGTCTGTCATATACTCGTCCTTATTAGCAAACTTTTGCAATTTATTTAGCAGTATTTGTAAGGCTGTTTCAGCCCTTAGATTATGTTTATTTTCAAGGGTAGAGATATATTGTAATTGCTTATATAAGGCCTGCAATGTAACCCTAAAGAGGGCAGACTTGAATTAATGTAAACTTGAACCTTGTTCATTTGCGATTCTTTAGCAAAGCTAAGTATTGTGGTAATTCTTAGTGAACTTGTGTGTGATCTAAGATTAAAGTGTCTAAGAGTCATTACTTGTGTGTCTTGAGTCTTAAACACAACCTTTGCTACCTGTGCTTGTGTGCTAAGGTGCAAGGTCCTATCTGTTCCGCCTGGCCTAGTGCAGGTTTCTGAGTGAGTGAGTGTATGTGTGAGGGAGTGTTCACCCTGGCCCCTTGTTGCCTCTGAAAAGCTCTATTTTTGTAGAGATTTCAGTTCAATTGGTTATCAGAGCTTTGGTTTTTGAGTTCATTTACCTAACTACATTCAAAAATACAAAAACCAACCATGAGTGAAGAGAGATTAACAAGGCTTGAAACTATAGTTCATGGCCTTGCTAGAACTATCATGGAGATTACAGCATCCTTCAATGAGTTCTTAGATGGTCAGCTCAACAATGGTGGAAGAGGAGGTAGAGGTCGAGGAAGAGGAGCACCTGTACCACCTGTTGCAGGAAGAAAGAGACATCATGTTGAACAAGAGGAGACCTCAGATTCAGAAGGCACAGAGCAGGGTCTTCCTAGACACCAGGACAAAGACATAAAGGTAGAAATCCCTGAATTTCTAGTTAACATGAACCTTGATGATTTCCTAGATTGGTTAAGGTCAGTAGAGAGAGTTTTTGAGTTTAAAGGTTATACTGATAGAAGGGCTTTTAAAGTTGCCATCATGAAAATAAAAGGATATGCATCCCTATGGTATGAGAACATAAAAGTTTAGAGGGCTAGGGAAGGTAAAGACCCTATTAAATCTTGGGATAAGCTTAAAAAGAAAATGAAAGCTAAGTTTGTGTCAAAAGACTAAACCCAAGACATGTTTATCAAACTAACCCACCTGAAACAAGACAGTAGGCCTGTTGAATCCTACCTAAGGGATTTTGAGCAACTCACACTTCAATGTGAGATTACTGAAAAACCTGAGCAGAAGATAGCTAGGTTTCTGGAAGGTCTTGATTAAAAGATAGCTAGCAGGGTAAAATTACAGCACCTGAACTCCTTTGAGGATGCAGTTAGCCTGTCCTTGAGGATTGAGAAGTTAGGGAAAAGAAAGTCAGCCCCTCCCAAACACCTGGCTAGACCCTCCTTTAAACCTTTCACTGGAGTTAGAATAGGAGAACCCCTGGTCCCTGCTAAGCCTTCTGTGGTAGACAAGGGTAAGGCCCCTGAAACAGACCTGAGGAGGATAATGGCCCTCAAGAAATGCTTTAAATGTTAAGGCTTTGGGCATTTCGCTAAGGACTGTCCCTCTAAAAGGGCTTTCAGTAATATGGAGGTTGTGGAGTGGGGTGATGATGAGATCCTTGTGTGTGAGGAGAGTATGGAGGAACCTGAGGAAGAACCTAGTGAGGAGATGATTGAGCCTGATGCAGGCTTGAGTCTAGTAACATGGAGGGTTATGCACACCCAGCCTCAACCCTTGGAGGATGATCAAAGGCAACAGATATTCAGAACTAGGTGCACGATAAAGATAAGGGTTTGTAATATGATAATTGATGGGGGAAGCTGTACCAATGTAGCCTCCACAAATCTGGTGGATAAGTTGTCCCTAACCACACAAGAACACCCCCACCCTTACAAACTGAGATGGCTGAACAAAAGAGTGGAAGTGAGGGTAGATAGGCAATGTGTTGTGCCTTTCTCTATTGGCAAGGGCTATACTGATGAAGCCTTGTGTGATGTTCTTCCTATGGATGCTTGCCACCTCTTGTTAGGCAGACCATGGGAATTTGATAGAGACTCTATACACCATGGGAGAGACAATACTTATTCCTTCAAGTATGGTAACAAGAAGATCATCTTGGCTCCTTTGCCTCCCAATGTTAAGGGGAACATTACTCCTGTCAATGGTGTTTCCAAAGAGGTCTTGCTGTTGAGTGAAGCTGAGGTTGTTCAAGAGCTCATGGGTGATGAGTCTGTGTTCATCCTCCTGACAAAAGAAGTTCTGCACCCCCAACGAAATATTCCAGCTGAGGTCCAGCAGGTACTGAGAGCCTATGGAGATGTGTTTCCTGCTGAAATGCCTAGTCGGTTGTCCCCACTCAGGGGGATAGAACACCATATTGATCTCATTCATGGAGCAATGCTACCCAACAAGCCTGCCTACAGAAGTGATCCAAAGGCCACTAAGGAGCTACAAGCTCAAGTTAGTGACCTGCTCAGCAAAGGCTTTGTGAGGGAGTCCCTCAGTCCATATGCAGTCCCTGCCTTGCTAGTGCCCAAGAAGGATAGGTCTTGTAGGATGTGCATAGACAGTAGGGCTATCAACAATATCACCATCAAATACAGGTTCCCCATACCAAGGTTGAATTATATCTTAGATGAGTTGAGTGGAGCTCAAGTCTTCTCCAAGATTGATCTGAGACAAGGGTGCCACCAGGTGAGGATCAGGGCTGGGGATGAGTGGAAGACAGCCTTTAAGACCAAGCATGGGTTGTATGAATGGCTGGTAATGCCCTTTGGCTTGTCTAATGCCCTAAGCACCTTTATGAGGTTGATGACTGAGGTACTGAGGCCCTATCTAGGGAAGTTCATTGTTGTTTATTTTGATGACATCTTGGTATACGGTCCGTCAGCAGAAGAACACCTCCAGCACTTGAAATTGTTGTTTGATTTCTTGAGGAAGCGTAAGCTATTTGGCAAATTGGAGAAATGTACTTTTATGCAGGAAGATGTTCAATTCCTAGGGTTTATTATATCCAAGGAAGGGGTTGCTGTTGATCAAGACAAGGTGAAGGCAATTAGGGAGTGGCAGGTCCCTAAGACTATAACCGAGGTGAGGAGTTTCCATGGGCTGGCCTTCTTCTACAGAAGGTTCATTAAGGGGTTCAGTTCCATCATGGCTCCCTTGACTGAGTGTATGAGAAAATAAGAATTCAGTTGGAATGACAAGGCTGAGAGGTCTTTTAACATCATCAAGGACCTCTTGTGTGAGTCTCCTGTCCTTGTTCTCCCTGATTTCAGCAAGTTATTTGAAGTGGAATGTGATGCAAGTGGTATAGGCATTGGTGCTGTCTTGACACAAGAACAAAAGCTTGTGGCATAATTTAGTGAGAAGTTGAGTGGTGCTAAGCTCAACTATTCAACATATGACAAGGCGTTCTATGCAATAGTCAGGGCTTTGTACCATTGTGGTCATTATCTGAAGCCCAAGCCTTTTGTATTGCACTCAGATCATCAAGCCCTCAAGTACATCAATGGGCAGCACAAGTTGAATACTAGGCATGCTAAGTGGGTGGAATTCTTGCAATCCTTCTCCTTCTCTAGCAAGTACATTGAAGGCAAGAACAATGTGGTGGCAGATGCCTTATCAAGAAGAACCATGATGCTGACCTTCATGGAGCAAAGGGTACTTGGGTTTGAGCACATGAAGGAGCTGTACAGGGAGGATCCTGACTTTAAGGAGGACAGGGTGGCAAGGCTAGAAAGCATTCCTAAGAGTGGAAGTAGATACTGAGAGCATGAAGGGTTGTTGTTCCTAGGGAACAAGCTGTCTGTACCAAAGGGTCCTTACAGGGGGATTCTAGTGAAGGAAGTACATTCAAATGGGCTAGCTAGTCACTTTGGAATCCAGAAAACTTATGACATGCTGCAGGAACAATTTTATTGGCCAAAAATGTTGGGAGATGTTCAGGATGTGATCAGGAGGTGCAGTGCTTGCCATAAGTCCAAGTCATTCTTCCAGGCTGGAGCCTACACCCCCTTACCAGTTCCATATAAGCCTTGGGAGGATGTTAGCATGGATTTTATTGTGGCTCTTCCCAGGACACAGAGGGGCAAGGACTCAGTCATGGTGGTTGTAGACAGATTTAGCAAAATGGTACATTTTGTTGCCTGCAAGAAGACTTAGGATGCCATGGGAGTTGCAGACCTATACTTCAAGAAGATTGTCAAACTCCATGAAGTACCAAGGACCTTAGTATCTGACATGGACTCTAAGTGCATGAGTCACTTCTGGAGGATTCTTTGGAAGCTGCTAGGGACCAGGCTCCTATTCAGCACCTCTCATCACCCTCAAACTGATGGACAAACAGAGGTGACCAAAAAGACATTGGGCAGGATCCTTAGATGTATCATTTCCAAGTCCTTAAAGGATTGGGATCTAAAGCTGGCCCAAGCAGAATTTGCATTCAACAGAGCCCCCTCTACCAGCACAGGTAAAAGCCCCTTTGAAGTTGTTTTTGGCACTAACCCCTTTATGCCAACGGACCTTGTACTAGTAGCAAGGAAGGTGGTGCCCTATGATTCAAAGACCAGGGTGGAGCAGATGATGCAGATACATGCCAAGGTGAAGCAACAAATTGAGAAGTCCAATGAAATGTATAAGTCCAGGGCAAGAGGTCCAAAGAAATCAAGAGGGTTCAAAGCAGGGGACCTAGTGTAGTTGCACCTAAGGAAGGAGAGGTTTCCTGACAAGAGGAAGAACAAGCTGAGTCCAAGAGCAGAGGGTCCCTTTGAGGTCATTGAGAAGTTGGGTTCTAATGCATACAAGATTGACCTCCCATGAGAGTATGAAGTGCAGCTGAGTTTGCCTTCAACAGGCCTCCCTCCACCTGCACAGGTAAAAGTCCTTTTAAAACAGTTTATGGTACTAACCCTCTCATGCCTACAGACCTGGCTCCAGTCAAAGGAAACAAAGCAAACTATGATGCAAAGAAGAGAGCTGAGCAGATGATACAGATTCATGAGCAAGTCAAGAATCAGATTGAGAAATCCAATGAATTGTACAAGGCTAAATCCAAAGGGCCTAAGAAAGCAAAGGAGTTCAAAGCAGGGGACCTTGTGTGGTTGCATTTAAGAAAGGAGAGATTTCGAGATAAGAGAAGGAACAAGCTCATGCGAAGAGCTGATGGACCATTTGAAATATTGGAGAAGCTGGGTCCTAATGCGTACAAGGTGGATCTACCAGGAAGCTATGGTGTCCATGGTACCTTCAATGTTAGAGACCAGAGCCCCTACCATTGTGAATCAGATGATGATGGTGATGAAGATTTGAGGGCAAACCCTTTTCAAGAAAGGGAGGTTGGAATAGGAGTACATGATCAAGGCAAGACAAGAGCTCAAAGCAGACAGGACACCCTCAACCAAGACAACAACAATGCAATTTGTACCATGACTAGCTATGACAATGCCCTATTCAGCCCAAGTATCCACCATTCCAAACCAGCAAGAACATCACCCCACCAGCCAGAACAATGCCTAGCCATCCACTTCCCAAGCCTTAGCCAAGACAACATCTAGCCAACAACAAAACAAACCCAACACAGCAGAAACAACAGTCAATCACACCCAGACAGTCACAGTCCTCTTGAACAGGGTCCATGAGGACCTTCCAGACCCAAACAAACCTAACCAATGGTCAATCTTGGTCCTAGGGAGGGTCCTCTACAACTTTGTCCAGGGATTTGCAATAGGAGTTGAACCTCCAGCCAGCCAGAACAATGTCACAGCAAGAACATGGAGCTTACCACCTACCCTACACCCAGGCAGAAGTCCCACAGCAGAGCCACCAAGCTTACTACCTCATAGGCACCCACCCTTATGTCAAGAACCAGCAGGAACACTAGCAAGAACAACCACAACAAGACTAACCAGAGCAGGGTCCATCCTTCAGAAAACCAGCCAGAACAAGTCCAGTAACCAGCCAATTCTCATGCAGCACGAGTCCAACCAAGGGCTCCAACTTGTTTTCCCTTCAAGTTAAGTTCCTTAGCAACATAAAAGTCTAGGACACGTTTTCCAAATAAATTCTGAAAGTCCATCTAAAACAGCCTACCATATTGAAGATCATTTGAGGAAGTCAGCAGGAACAAGTCCAATTTAATATGTCCAAGAGTCCTTACTTTTGTGTGATCAACCTAGCATAAATAAGAACGTTTGAAGGGTATCTAACAGTCCCTCTCAACTCTCCAGACCATCAGCAACAAGCCAGACAAAGGCTCCCCAAGAATTTGAGCAACATTACCATTTCAGGCAAGGGACAAGAACACTTTTCAGTATTGCTTTTCGGTCAGTTGCAGTCTGTCATATACTCGTCCTTATTAGTTGACTTTTGCATTGTATTTAGCAGTATTTGTAAGGCTCTTTCAGCCCTTAGATTATATTTATTTTCAAGGGTAGAGATCTATTGTAATTGTTTATATAAGGCCTGGAATGTAACCCTAAAGAGGTCAGACTTGAATTAATGTAAACTTGAACTTTGTTTATTTGCAATTCTTTAGCAAATCTAAGTATTGTGTTAATCCTTAGTGAACTTGGGTGTGATCTAAGATTACAGTGTCTAAGAGTCATTACTTGTGTGTCTTGAGTCTTAAACACAACCTTTGCTACCTGTGCTTGTGTGCTAAGGTGCAAAGTCCTATCTGTTCTTCCTGGCTTAGTGCAGGTTTCTGAGTGAGTGAGTGTATGTGTGAGGGAGTGTTCACCCTGGCCCCTTGTAGCCTTTAAAAAGCTCTATTTTTGTAGAGATTTCAGTTCAGGATTCTTCTCCAGGAAATGCACACAACAGATGTTAGCTTAGGGACAAACTCAAACTGTCCAGAATTCAGCCTTTTTGCAGTAGTTTAAATGTCACTATCAGACTTTCCTATTTTGAATAAACTAGCTCGAGGGCCTTTCAGCAGAACCTTTGGCACTGAGTCTACTCCAGTCTGGCTCAAATAACCAAGCCTGAAAGTCCACTCCTTCACCAGATCAACCTAAACAAACCAATTAAGTCAGATTGTCTCATTAAAACTGCTTTTTCTACTTTATTGCTTTATTTCTGAACAATGTAGCTGTTATTTCTGTTTTCTTTTGTAAGCTAATTGTGGCCCTAGATGTAATGAACGGGTAAGATGTATTCTCATTGCCTATATAAGGCCTATTCCTAATGAATGAGAGGCAGATTTGAAGTAAACACAAAACTGAAACCTGGTTTCTGTTCAACTTTTGGCTGTGTGCAGAAGAACTGTCCTTTGCTTTGTGCTGGGACTTGAGGACATAATCCCTTGCTGTGTGCTGGGATTAGGCTCTCAACCTTAGTCCATTGACTTTGTGCTTTGGCTAAGTACTATCTATTTTCAGTTCTTTAGCATTATCAACCTCAGAACAAAAATAACCTAATTGTGAGTCCTTGAGTCTTTTATATGCCATTGTGTTGTGTTTTCTGAATAATTACATTGCAGAATGGGTCTAAAATCTTTAGATTTTAGAGCCCCAATTTTAAGGTTCATCAATGGTTTCTGAAGCCGACAGCTTCAGAGCCCCCAATTTGAAGTGTACCTGCAATTCGCAAGTACAAATACAGATAAATGCTTCGCAATAAACAAAACACATATTATTATAGCTTGAGTTTTTTTTTTTAAAAGAAATTTCAAAATGACTTTTTTCAAGAGGAATGAGTGTTCTTAGAACTGGACACAGGTTGCTTTCCAAAATTTTTAAAATTTCCGGATTTTTGGAATTTTGTTTCAGAAATGAAATTCTTAGAATTCGCATGTAGAAGTAAAATTGGAATTCCGCTTCGGAAATGGAATTCTTAGAATTCGGAAGTAGAAATCAAATTGGAATTTCGATTCGGAAATGAAATTCTTAGAATTTGCTGGTAGAAATCAAATTGGAATTTCGCTTCGGAAATCGAACTCTTAGAATTCGCAAGTAGAAACCAAATTAAAATTTCGCTTCAAAAATGGAATTCTTAGAATTCGTGATGATCACTATTTATACACATATTTTATGCTTCCCTTAGTTACATACAACTCGATTTACCGTCTTTCCTTGCTTATTTCTATACTATTTTAGTTATAATATCGATTCGGCCGCTTCTGTTATGTTTTAATGCAGATTGGATGCATTTGGAGCTTTTTGAGTAGATAAAAAGCATGGTGGAGTCGTATCGTAGAAGGTTAGGCACGGAAATCGAGAACGATAGAGAATGAATGAAGAAAATCGAAGAAACAAGCCAAAAGAAGGGATGCTCGACCGAGCAGAAGCCCCTTGCTCGATCGAGTCATGATGATTGCTGCTCGATCGAGCAGATTCATTTTCCTCGATCGAGCACCCTAGTTTTTCGACGGCTTTTCATATTTCCTTAACTAGTTTAACCTAATTAGTTAGATTTTTGTTATAAAAGGAAAGCTCGTCTTTCATAATTAGGTATGCTTTAATATTAGAAACTCAAGTTTTCTTTGTTTTGCTACTGGATTTTATTATCAAGACGATTGTCTTTAGTTCAACTTGTAATCGGTATTTTTCAATCTTTCTTCGTTAATCAAATTAATTACCTTATAGTTCTTTAATTATTCTTTGTTATTTCTTTCATTATTGTTAATCATGTTTACTTTAATTATTATTGTAGTTATTAATATTGTTATGAGTAGCTAAATTACCTTTCTAGGGTTGAAAGGGGGATCTAGGATTGTTAAAAGGGGTAGACTAATTAATTGAATTGCAATTGCATGGTTATCGTTTGATTATTGTTTTAATTCTAGTTGTTTGATTACTGACCAGGATTAATTAACTAGTCTTGCGAATTAGGATTAACACCGACCGGGTTAATACTAAGATAGGCTACGATAATTGAATAGAACTCATTTAATGATAGCGATCGTATGTTAAATTGTAGATCTAAAGGGCATAATTGAATCGACCGATCTTGTGACCTTAGATTACTTTATTGCATGATAGTTGATTACATCCTTATCTCTGAATAATAATCCTAGTGAACCTGAGACCTTAGAATTTTAATCTCATTGATTTCAATCTTTTATTCTTATTGTTATTATTTATTGTTATTATTTGCCATTAGCTTAGAAATACAAATCTTAAAACCCCGAAATTGTTACTTAAGAGACAAACCTAGTTTAACATATTAGAATACTACTGCCTCCCTATGGATTCGATACCTTACTTACCACTGACTATTAGTTAGTAGTGAATTAGGTTTACTTTGATTAAGGTGACGCGACTTTACCCTTATCAAATTTGGCGCCGTTGCCGGGGAGGCAACAGTTTTTTGTTTGTTTCTACCTAGTTTGTGAGACTGTTCTTATCCTTTTCTCTTGTGTTCGTTTATGCCCAGGTGTTCCAGGTCCGATCTCGTACCCTACGATTCCGAACCAGAGAGAACTCTCCGAGTTAGACGAAACTTTTGGAAGGAAATTCAAGAAGCGGAAGACTTGAGTACGCTTGGCACAGTTTACGCCGAATTTGTCGCAGAAAAACCATCCTTAGAAGAGGATACACATATTTCTGCACCCACTACAACCATGCCTACTTTAGCCAGCCATTCAGAGCCTACCGTTGCATCTATTTCAAGATATTCAAACTCCCTACTATGGGTAATGGCACCTTTGAGATTCATCCATCTTATATCTCTTTGGTGGAGCGAAACATGTTTCGAGGAAGCCCCACTGAGGATCCTTCTAAGCATACGGAGAAATTCACCAACTATTGTTGCTATATTCCTTTAACGGGTGGGGTGGCGCAAGATCATATCAAGTTGGTATTATTTCCCTTTTCATTACGAGACGGGACAGAATATTGGTTGAGTAAGTTAGATGTGGATGCACTTGGCATCACTGATTGGAATTCTCTGGCTCTTGCATTCTATAAAAGATACTTTCCGCCACAAAAAACCAATGCCATTCGAAGTCAAATCACAAGTTTCAAACAAAGTCCCACTGAGAACTTTAATGAGGCCTGGGTTCGCTTCAAAAAGCTTGTCAAATCCGTTCCACATCATGGTTTTTATACTTGGTTCCTATGCAATCAGTTTTACAATGGGTTATATAATGATCAGAGAGCATTGCTAGATTCTGCTGCTAATGGGGGATTCCAAAATAACACTACCGATGCTAATGCTTGGAAGTTGATTGATGAGATAGCTACTCACACTGCTGAGTATGGAAATCGTAGGGGTAATGCGAGGCGAGGAGGTTCGGATAATGCCGTTGCAGCTCAGTTGGAAGCATTAACTGCTAAAATTGCCTAATTACAAACCTAAAAAAACTTGGAAAATAAACAAACAGTTCATGCTATGGTTCAACAAGTGCCAACCTGTGAAATATGTGGTACTATGGGGCATAATGCAGTTGAGTGTATGAGTACGGTTGAACAAGTGCTTGCCTTTCAATCCTTTAAGCAAGGTACACCTTACTCTAACTTTTACAATGAAAGGACGAGAGAGCATCCCAACTTCTCCTATCGAAGTCAGAATGTTCTTAATCCTACCCCACCGCTGTTGGAGTAAGTGTCCTCCACAATAGTGCATTTATATAATAAATCTCATTTGGAATATACGTGGCATGATTAGTATATTTTGATACTCCACGTCAGTTGATTAACGTAAATCGGTAACGCTTGGCTGACTAGAGTTTGACGTTATTGTCGTATGACGGCGGTAATCAACTGATCCCTTTAGGTCACACCTATAGGATGAGACCCAAATAGAATACTAATTATTTGTATACGATACAGTTTAATTAGAGCATTACATATAATTGATATGTACGTTTAGTTACGAGAGTTTTTTATTGGAAATTGAGTTGCGAACTCATTCCACTTAAGTTTATTAGTCACTTATACGATAACTGACTGAATAAATTTTACGTCTTATTTTTATACGATTAAATAAGATTTAATTTAATGATTAATCGTTAATTCATTAAATTAGTTGAGGTTATGCATATATTTTGAGGAAGAGGTAATTAGTTAATTATATTTACAAAGAGTTGTAAAATAAATTAACTGGACATTGTGGGACCCATTATATATTGATATAATGGTTAAATATCACTTAAAAGTTGAGTGTATATTGATTATTAATTTGAGTTATAAAATTGTTATTTGATCAAATTAACACTTAATTATACAAGATAATTAAGCATATGATTATAAGTATTTGTAGGACAAATATCAAAAATCAAAATGGACCACATTTCACATGTGGAGGCCGGATCTTTCAAGTGGAGAACAATAGTGTTTATTCTCTACTACTACCACACTCCATCACATGATAATGACTTGTTATGACACAATTATCATTAAATTTACTACCAACACTCAAAGTCTTTTGCATGTGAGTAAAATAAGCAAAAATAAGAGCCAAATATGGCTTATGGTGACCGGCCATAAGACCTTTATATTGAACAATTGTTGTTCAATTTTGCCATAACTTGAATTCATTATGCTTATTCTCACTTCTCTTTCTAAACTCAACATCTCTCAAAACCTACATGCAAACTAATATTATCTACATATTAATAGTGTAGTAATATACCAATATTAGTAGTATTATGTCTTACTTATTATCTAGTTAATAATAAGTTAAGATTATTTGGGTTTAATCTTGGGTGCAACAAGAAGGAGGCCTTCTACTTTGGAGGTTGATTTATGGAGGATCATCCATTATTTTCATGCTCAAGAACAATAAGAAAAGAGTTTCTTATTGTGCCCATTTTGCCGAAATTTTCCAATGTAAGAAAATTTCATCTTATCTTTATATTTATGCTTTTATATTTGCATGCATGATAACTAGATCCTAAATCATTAATTTAATGTAATTTAATGAACTAATTAGAGGAGTCGAATTAAAGGTCTAGGAATTTCATGTGGTATCAGAGCTCAATTGTTACATGCATGTCGATTTTAGGCATTAAAATCGAGTTATACGATAACTTGGGTAAAATTGAAAATTTGTGTTAAAAATTGGTTTGTACGAAATTTTTGCTTTGCATGCATACCTACTGGCCTCAAAATGGTTGTGGTCAAATTTGGTGATTTTAGGGATTAATTTGCTATATATTTTGATTTATGCCCTTTAAATCATGTTAATATGCATATTTTATGTTAAAAGTTAACTACAAACAGTTGCATGTTGATTCTGGCCATGAAATTTTGATATAATCTCACATGCATGTTGTACATACTGTATGTAAAATTTCGTGACTTTTAATTAAGTTTTGCATGATGATTGATTTTTATAAGATAAAAGTCAATAAAGTGAGATTATTATGATCCTAAAATGGAACAGTTCTTTTCTGGTCTTGAACATTTTTGGTACATTTTACATTCTGATGTTGATATTCTTGGTGAAAGTTCATAATTGGTTTCACTGTTTTACTATATTTAATGATTTTTAATTGATAAAACCATTAAATATTAAGTTATTTGTTCATAAAATTAATTTAAATTTTTTGAGAAATTTTTTTTATTTTTAGAGTTCCTGGACATGTTACAGAATGTACAAAATTTTTGGTTTCAAATTTTATGATGTTTATATTTTATTTTGGTTTTATTTCATAATTGTTATGATTAAACCGTAATATTTAGCAAATGAAATCAAATCGATCTAATTAATGAGCAACAAAATTAGTAGGGACTAATTTTGAGTTCTAAATCAGTTTAGATAATTAGTTTGAGCTTAAATACGATTTAAGTGTTGATTATTGATTTTTAATGGTTAAAAATCGATAAAATCCATAAAACCGAGCTAGAATGAGCATGATAAGTGTTAAGGGCGATTTTGGCATGATTTTTACAGCATTTTATTTATGTTGTTATTTTTGAATGAATGAATGTCATTTATTTAATTTTTAATGCAAGTTGTACCTAGTATGGCCTAGATTATTTTAATCGGTATTACCCGTAATGTAAGGGAATACCAATTCGGTTGTAATTTTATTTGCGATCTCGTATCGCCGTTTGTAATAATTTAATTTCATTTTTAGATCAAATGTATAATAGGAATTTTATTTGTATCTTTTTGTAATTAATTATTATGAAGACGGAGATTCCCGAAGTCGGTGTTCCAAAAGACGGTGCCATGAAGAGGCAAGGGGCCAAGGAGTTGGTTTCCGATTTTGTAATCTACTAGTTAATTAGATTAGCTAGGTGGCCATACTAGGATTTATTATTTGCTTGCTTTATTTTTCCGCTCATGCCAAAATCGCCAACATGCATCTTTATTTCTCGATTGTCAATTCAAAGTTATTCAAAATTCACCGACTTAGTTCGCTTATAGGGAATTAATAACAAAATTTGACAAGACCTCTCACATAACTTAAAAAAAATTAATATTTAGCCTTACCAATTGAAGCACCTATGAACCCCGTGTTCATTAGGGCTACCACGCTTGTGGGTCCCTTTTTACCTCGGGTAAGTAGGGTGATGCGATCACAAGCCAAAATTGGATTGGACTCAACGAGATAAGCGTTATCTTGGGACTAGGAGATGGATTTAGTTGAAATCCGTCAACCAAGAGTTCTAAGTGTAGAATTAGTCAAGTATTGACTTACCATTTTTAGATAAAGGTAGCATACGATGACTATTTTTGTCTAAAGATGGGTCTTGGAATCACTTATATAATTTCGTGAGGGGTCATTATATGAGTGACTTGTTTAAAATTGTTTTACAAGTAAATTATATTTAAGCGATGAATGTTTATTTTCCGTTTGAGATTTATTTTATACGCGCAAATGACAAATATTTTATCCTTCTATGAACTTGTAAATCCGTTCAATCATGGAAAGGGTTTCCATTATTTTATACGGTAGCATTTTGATTGCAATCTCCGTTTATACCACCGTAGCTAAAGACAAAATGAATTTTATCTTTTGATCCTCATATTCACCATTGCAAATGTCTCTTATGAAGAGTAAATGAATAAGTCACACTTAGTCAAAAACGTTTTGATTTTTAGTAACGTCTTTTTATAACAATGGTACATCAAATTTTTGCTCCAAAGAAAATATTTGTATTTTGGTATGTCGTCATTATGCTCCTTATCGAGGCTTACCTCAATAGAGGCCAAATCAGTAGGGACGACTAGGTTAATCGGTTAATTTAAAATCGTGAATAACCAAATACCGTAGTCACTTCATGAAAGGTTTATCCTTTTGAAAGCAAAACCATGAATGAAATAAAGAGTTATCTTCATTATAATTCTAATCTACTTGTCTAAGTAGAGATTCATGAAAGTGAGTGGGAGCACTAAGAATGATGTTTATATTCTTAATTGTAAAGACGAGGTTCAAGAGTAGGTTGGCACGAGTTTGGCACAAGGCAAGGGAAAAAGGCAAAACTATTTTGAATAGTAAAGTCAAAACCCAAGCAAGGTGTCGAACCCAACTTTTGACGATTCTATTTTACAGTGTAGGACACAAGAAAAGAATCTGCCCCAAGTTTTCTAAAGAGTTAGAAATTCGGGGTACTATTTTCACCCATAATATCTATACAATCGACATTTATTTTGCTAAATGCAATTTTTGGGTATTAGATACCCATTATGGTTTTCATCATTGTATTTAATGCATATAATAATGATTCGAGCGACGACTAACCATGACTAAATGTCGACCTACAAGGGAAATATAACTATTGTAGTTTTATTTCTATAGAGACATATAAAAGTTATAATGTGATCAATCTAGTTTTGGATTTAGAGGTATACTTTAATAAACGTTATTATGTTCATGACCTCTAAATAAAGAATATAGTATCCACTTTAGTGTACGACACAAGTGTTTCACTTTTGTGAATAGAACAAGCGTTGTATCCTTTTATGCCTATACTTGGTCAATGGTTATCCCATACCAATCAAAGGTAATTATATTCTTGACCTAAACTAGTAATTACTTGTCATATAGATTGTAAAGGCTCAAAATTGGTGACCTAATCTAATCTTAATTCTGGATTGTGTAGCACATTAAGAGGCTAGTATTGACAACTATCCCTAAACCATCTGATTTTGAATCTTATGGTGCGTGCGAATCTTGTATTCAAGGCAAGATGATTCGTGCCCTTTTTTATTTAAAAGGAAATCGAACTAGTAAGTTATTGGCCCTATTACATTAGAATATGCGTGGTCCAATAACAAACACAACCAGAGATGGTTATGACTATTTCACTTTATTTACCAACGATTTAAGTAGATATTATATTTGATTCTACTTAATGAGGTGCTATGAGAAATCTTTGAAAAGTTCAAAGAGCTTCAATGTGAAGTAGTTAACCACCAAGAATATTAGATAGTGGACTTACGACCAAATCGTAACAAGAAATATCTAAGTATTGACTTTGATTTTCACCAAAAGTATTGTGAAATAGTTTCACGAGTTAACTTCTCTAACATACTTTATGTGATAAGCTGTTGTTGCATAGAGAAACAGAACCTTATACGATATGGTTTTGTCTTTGTCAAGTCAAACGGAGCCATTTGACTAACCTTGGGATCTTAATATTTTTGTCTGCTATTTCTTTTCCCACCATATCAAAGCACATTTATAACAGTCGGATTTTATTTCATATACGATATGGATAGGTGGCGTACCTAATTTATAAGTTATCCGAATAAAACAAATGCTCAATAATCCTACATTGACCTCGAGAACAAAGCGTTTGTGACTCGTGATGCTGTCTTTCAATAAAAATACGATTATTTCTTGGTAAGACAGAGTGGGGAAATTGTTTCAAGAGCCACAAACTGAGCATATGGTCCGGAAAAAGTTTCCTCATTGCTTGTTCAGTAGTTGTTTCTTCGGAACATAAGAGGTCAGGTGGAATTCTATCACTTCTTTATAGCGATGAATTCTAATCTGTGACTTATAAAAGACTGTTTCTAGTCCTAACTTCTTGCTATGGCTTAAAGTCATGTGATTCGTAATAGACTCCATGCATGATGGTCATGTATGTGACCTGGTAAATTTTACTTGAAGAAGTACGACCTCTTCAATGTAAATTGATTTTTAAGATCGAAATTTGCATGGATGAACATTAAAATGTTTTCAAAGATAAATTGGTAGGCAAAGAGTTTTGCACCAACCTTAATTCTTTGATCCATTCGAATATACTTAGCGATTACAACATATCATAATAGTATGATGTCGATTGGACCTCAAGAACCACCTTCATGAATACGATTCTAGAAGAGGTAGTATATTTTATATTCACCTGTGGGTTCGTAGATCCTAACTATCCTAAGTTAATTTGCAAGCTTAAGAGGATGTCTTAAGTAAGCACTAAAGAGTTGGAATTGGTGTGTCAATCATGTCATAAAATATTTCTCGATATCTCAAGGAATTATGTTTATACATGAATTTTAGTGGGAGTAATATGGTTTTCATCAGTCTTATATGTGGAGACATATTGATCATTTTAGATGATGGAAGATTTTGGAGAAGTATAATACATCTTTTAGATATCTGGATTTATAGAGATAAATCTAAAAGGATATTAGCATTGAGTCAAAATTCTTATATTGATAAGATCTTTTGACTAGTTCAAGGAAGTTGAACACATAATAATTGATTCCTTTTTCCTTCCGCTGCGGGATCAATTATATACGTTGTGATGTATACTCAATCCGACATTTTGCATGCTTTGAGCATGACAAGTCGTTTGCAATCAAATCCAAGTGAAAGTCACTTGATAGCCATAATGAACATCCTTAGTACTTGCGAAGGACTAAAAGATATGTTCCATGTGTTTGGAGTTTAAAATGAGTTGCGTGTAATGGTTACACAGACTTCAGTTTCCAAACTGATCAAAGTGATTTGAAATCACGAGTTGGCTGTGTTTTATAGAAGATTTATCTGTTGGAAGAGTTCCAAGCAGAAAAGACTATTGGAAAGGTTCCAAGTAGGAGTGACATTTTCAAATATAAATGTCATGTATCCGCTGGAAATGTTCCAGATAGTTTATCATTGCAGATTTCACAACGGAAATGGAGTACATTGCATCATATGATGATGCATATGAAAGTAGCTTGGATTCGACAGTATTGGAGGGACTAAAAGTAGTTCCTATAGTTGTATATCCTATCCCATGATACTGGTAAAACAGTGGGAGCTACCTTTAGGCCAAGAGTCCTAAGTCTAGATTCAAACCTAGACACGTACTCAGAAAGTTTTATGTAATATGAGATTACGTAGACAAAAAGAAATAGCGATCAGAACGATGGGAGAGATGCAAGTATTGCTAATCCATTAGCTATGCTTTTGCAGGCTGAACATGATAGTCATGTCATTTCAATGGGGATTGAAATATGTACCTGAATTGCTAAAGATTATAAGATATGAAATTATTGATAGCGTATCAATTTTTTCCAAATATTTGATAATCGCATTCATTGTTAGAGTTTCATTAAAAACTTCTTTATTTAGTTTGACTAAATTTTAATACTTTGTTTATCCGAATTGGTTGAAAGAAAGGTTGAATCCAATTCAAGTGAACATGATGAACTTAGTGTTTTGTCCCTAGTCACTCATTTGAGGTGACGTCTCGAAGTGACTAGATTGTAAGTCGATCGATGGTTGGTTCAGCACCATGGGGTCATGGAGATGACTGGTCGTTTACATAGACAGACTATGGAGACACTCTGTCGGGCAGTGACCATAATAGAGTCCCTTATCAAAATTGTTGAAGCCTGGTCGTGGCAGGGATTTCTATTTTATTCCTATGAGTCGATTCTTTAGACTGGCGACCATTTACGTGAGTCTGTGTAGTTTCCGATTGACTTTGGTTTTTGT
This sequence comes from Heliosperma pusillum, assembly GCA_022085475.1. Lineage (NCBI taxonomy): Eukaryota > Viridiplantae > Streptophyta > Magnoliopsida > Caryophyllales > Caryophyllaceae > Heliosperma > Heliosperma pusillum. Next base: position 97,355 of record JAIUZE010075334.1, read on the forward strand.
CCTAGGTCGTGCCGTGAAAGGAGGCCGATGGACATCTTCTGGGTCATGGTGATCTGCATCATACATGTAAGATAGATGGTCAACAGGATTTGTCCACCCACGTAATTTCATGATTAATCGTTAATTCATTAAATTCAGTTGCGGTTGCATGCATATATTTGAGGAAGAGGTAATTAGTTAATTATATTTACAAAGAGTTGTAAAATAAATTAACTGGACATTGTGGGACCCATTATATATTGATATAACGGTTAAATATCACTTAAAAGTTGAGTGTATATTGATTATTAATTTGAGTTATAAAATTGTTATTTGATCAAATTAACACTTAATTATACAAGTTAATTAAGCATATGATTATAAGTATTTGTAGGACAAATATCAAAAATCAAAATGGACCACATTTCACATGTGGAGGCCGGATCTTTCAAGTGGAGAACAATAGTGTTTATTCTCTACTACTACCACACTCCATCACATGATAATGACTTGTTATGACACAATTATCATTACATTTACTACCAACACTCAAGTCTTTTGCATGTGAGTAAAATAAGCAAAAATAAGAGCCAAATATGGCTTATGGTGACTGGCCATAAGGCCTTTATATTGAACAATTGTTGTTCAATCTTGCCATCACTTGAATTCATTATGCTTATTCTCACTTCTCTTTCTAAACTCAACATCTCTCAAAACCTACATGCAAACTAATATTATCTACATATTACTAGTGTAGTAATATACCAATATTAGTAGTATTATGTCTTACTTATTATCTAGTTAATAATAAGTTAAGATTATTTGGGTTTAATCTTGGGTGCAACAAGAAGGAGGCCTTCTACTTTGGAGGTTGATTTATGGAGGATCATCCATTATTTTCATGCTCAAGAACAATAAGAAAAGAGTTTCTTATTGTGCCCATTTTGCCGAAATTTTCCAATGTAAGAAAATTTCATCTTATCTTTATATTTATGCTTTTATATTTGCATGCATGATAACTAGATCCTAAATCATTAAGTTAATGTAATTTAATGAACTAATTAGAGGAGTCTAATTAAAGATCTAGGACTTTCAACCACCGCCTTAGCAACAAGGTTCATCTTATGTGATTCCTCAGAATCGCAATTCTCAAGGTAATTATAATCGTTCAAATAGAGGAGGCCAAAACTTTCAACAAGCTCCACCTCCACCACCTCCAAGTAATAATATGGCGCAATTGAAAGCCATGTTGCAGCAAAGTCTCATGTTGCAGCAAGTAATTATATTGTGAAGTTGATTGATGGTGGGTTCAACGAGCCATAAGTCAAACGGTTGACTGATCGATCACAGATACGAGTTATAAAGATACCTCGTAGGACATCGGGACAATGTTATGGAGTCCTAAATGTGTAAGAACATTCGGTGCCAGGTCGTGGATTGGACGTCCATAATGTTCCTAGAGTCGATTCTTTTCACTATCGACTGTCTCTTGAGATTAAGGCAGTTTTTGGGTGACTTTAGTTTCTTTCTCATGATCGACCGTAACAAGAGGCTAAGCAGATTTTTACTGGGTCATTTCATAATGTGCTTGTTGTTGGAGCTAGTGTCCTCCACAGTTAGTGCAATAACATAAATAAATCTCTGTAGGTTCACAGGGTATACTTTGTATAATAATCAGTTGATTAACGTTTATCAATAACGGTTGGCTTGCTTGATAAGTTTGACGTTATTGTCATACAGATGGCGGTTATCAACTGGTCCCTAAAAGTCACACCTAAAGGATGTGTTTGAGAGATGTGATTATTTGAGAAAATAATCATATTGATACCCTATTATATGACTAAAAGGTTAGTCAGTGTATTTGACTAAAAGGTTAGTCAATGTGATGATGAGACGATTATTTAATAACGATTAAATAATATTAGCTGAGACGAATTAACTGTAATTCGTAAATTGAATATAAAATGTTATATTTAATTGTTGTATATAATGTGAGCTAATTAAACAAAAACCGTTATAATTAATTGGCAAATTATAAATATACGGATATTTATAATTAATGATGTATTATAATGATGTCGGTCCATGACAAATGACGATTATAATATATTACATTATATTGGAAGCTAAAATGACCAAAAACGAAAGTATCCAGATACACTCGGTTTTTAGTCAATGGGTAGTTATTTTGAGGAGACAAATTCTCCCCATATAAAACCCCAAGGAGCCGTGAGATGCAAGTGTGAAGGAAGAAAAATTCTAACCTAATTCTTTTTCACTTGAGCCTCCATCTATCAGATACACACATCACACAAGAGGAAGAGTTAACAGTAACTTTTCACAAAACACAAAACCTCCTTCTCATCAGTGAGATCGTGTAAGAGGTTCTCTTTCTAGCAAAACAAAAGGGTATTTCTCGGAGCATCTTGGGTGCAACGATTAGGAGGATATGTACCTTGATATCTCTGTTCTTTACGCCTATTGCTAGGACCGGAGGTTGATTTCTAAATCTCTATTCTTTTCTTTGTTTTCGTTTATGACTCGCATAATCAAATTATTACTTTTTCGTTATAATCCTATAATAATTGTATGTGGTAATACCGATTTCCCACAAGTGGTATCAGAGCATAGGCCACGAAATTGTTTTAATTTGATTTCATAAACCGAAACTGTTTTTTCCGCTGTGTGTTTGTCTCGATCGAGGACTTGAGTGTCTCGATCGAGAGATTTTTGAGAGTTTTTGTCTCGATCGAGTTCTCCTGTGTCTCGATCGAGAAGTTTTGTTTTCTCAAATTTTTAGGTCGATCGAGTAGTTTGTTCGCTCGATCGAGGACTTTAGTGTCTCGATCGAGTGATGTTTATACTCGATCGAGGTCCATGTTTGTCGACTACGAAGAATTAGTCGATCGAGTAAACAGTATACTTGATCGACACGTTTTCTTTACGATCGAGAGACTTAATTGTTTAATTTCTTCTCGATCGAGCTACTTTCAGAATCGTATTTCCTTTCGTATTCGTTTTCATTTAGATTTGTTTTGTTATTTTAATCTGTTAAAATAACATACAATAGATTTGTAGATGTTTTAATTTAATAAAGATTAGATTAAAATGAAAATGGAAATGATGTTGAATGAGTTTATCATTTGAAAGGATATTAATTGTTCCCTATTATGTCGATAAGGACCATTTTTGCCGAAAAATTTCTGCTGAAAAATTTCTGCTGAAAAATTACTGTTTTTTTTCTTTTGTTGTATACAAAGTTTTTTTGGGCCTTTAATTGTACATCATTCTGATTGTGTATAATTAATAGGAAACGGTTCACATATGCTAAATATCTTACATTTTAAAGCAGTTTGAAATGTTTAGGAGAGTTCATTTTATCAGTAAAATGAATCGAGATTGTAATTAATGTGGGTAATTACAGAATCACCACATAATTATAATCTATGTTAAAAGGGTGGTTTGGATAATAAAACAACGTAATAAATGTATTATGTCTTGCATGTTTTATTTTAGTTGGTGCTTTTATAATATGTTTTGGATTGTTTGAATGAATCTTTAACGTATTTTTACAATCAGTTGTAACTTAGTGTGGCCTTAGTAGATTGTGTTACCGTAATGATGGTAACATAGTCTTGGATGTATTTTGAGATCTCGAATCTCCATTATTTTTAGTTTTGGGTTTTGAAATTAGCATGTAATAAATAGGATCACAATGTAATTTTATTTGTTGTAATTTCAAAGAAGACTAAAGATGGAGATTGGAGCTCACTTCCGCTACATGGACCAAGAAGGGTGATCAAGTCAAGCTTCGAGGGTCCAATCAGTTGGATTCCAAGTTGTATTTTATTCTTTTTGGTAGGATAGGCCACACTAGGACATGTTTTTCCTTTTACGTTTTTCATTCTCGTTTACTTTCCATCACATGATAGATAATTGCATCATATTCCGCCTAAACCAAACCACCTAACTAAAATGCATGAAAAATGATTCATTCAGTTTGAATATTTTAATCATAGACATACAGATGTCACTCGCTTTTAGGGCCATCACCTTAGTTAAATCATTCTCGAGTTGCTAGACATTCGTTCACTTAAAATGAATTTAAGTTAAGATGATGGGACCTTCCCCTATAAATAAAATTGAGACTAGTCTTTATAGGGAAAACTGCTATGAACCCTTCTTCGTCGGAAGTCATAATATGACCCCTTCTACGTTGGGTAAGTAGTGAGTGTTGACCTATTTTATCTCAACATTATAGTACGAGTAATATCTCGTGATTATGATGGACTAAAAGATAGAATTTACAGAAATTTATCGACCAGGAATTCTAAAAGTAGAATTAGCCAAAAGGTTGGCTTATCAATTTACAGAAATTGAGTCTTGGGATCATTTATATAATTCTTGAGGGAAGTCAATTGTATAAATGCACGAGTCATCGAATTAAACAGTTTTTCATTAGACTCAAATTTAAAACGATGAAACTTATCATATTTATTTTCTTTTTCACAGTCAAATATACAGATATAACTGCTAAATAACAAATGGCTGGCCATACTGATGACCCAATGCCAAGTGCCACGCTAGGACGTGAGTCCTGGCTTAAGATCTTCATGGAGAGTATGAATCAGTCAACGCAACTGAAGAATAACGGGTCCAACTTTGCGGACTGGGAGGCGGCATTACGGAATGCTGCCATTGCTGACGGTAAGCTCAAGTACTTGACTGAGCCACTACCGCCAAACCAAGGCCCCAATGCAGGAGCTAATGAATCACTTGCTTATAGTGATTTCGTAATGGAGGCGGGTGCGATAAAGAACGTACTCATCTTTTCAATGGAACCAAATTTGCAAAGGCGACTCATTGCCCATGGTGCGAACAAGATTTTCACCACGCTCTCTAACGAGTTCTCGAAAGCTCCGAGGATCGTCAGCTATGAGCATACATGTCGCTTCTTTGAAGCGAAACTCCAGAAGGGCCAAGCAGTTAGCCCACACATTCTTGACATGATTGAGAATGTCGAGAAACTGGAGGCACTTGGTTGCAAAATCGATGAGAAGATCGTCATAGACCGGTTTCTTCATTCACTTCATGATGGTTTTGCCCTTTTCAGGGCAAATTACTATATGAATGATATGAAGAAGAGTCTTCATCAGCTCCACTCACTCCTTGTACAGACAGAGAGTGATCTTAAATTGAGAGGGTGTCTGAAACAGGACGTTCTCATGATTGCCAACAAGGGCAAAGGTAAGGGCAAGGCTAAGGCCAACCTAGCTGTAGGGAAGCCGAAATTCAAAAAGCCAGGGCAAGGCAAGAGTGGGCCTGGTGAGACGAGCGGTAGCTCACAAGGCAAGACAAAGAGCGATGAAGGTAACGTGGAGTGCCACCATTGCCACAAGTTTGGGCATTGGAGGAGGAACTGCCTCGTGTACCGTGAGGACATACAAGCAGGCCGTGTCTTTTCTGTTGGTATATCTTCCTCTTTTATTCATATGATTGAGATCAACCATGCAAGTTTCGGAACTTGGGTACTAGATACTGGTTGTGGTTCTCATCTATGCAGTCATTTGCAGGGCCTAAGAAACATCACAACTCTCGCAAGGGGTGATGTGGACCTGCGAGTGGGGAATGGAGCAAGAGTAGCTGCCGTTTCAGTGGGAACATATGTAATCCAACTCCCAAGTGGATTTGAGTTATTTCTGAATAACTGTTACTATGTACCCAGTTTATCTAAGAACATTATTTCAGTTTCCGTACTTGATAAGGACGGATTTTCGTTTGTAATAAAGGATAATAGCTGTATTTTCTCTTTAAACGATATGATTTATGGTAAAGCTGTTTCCATGAATGGAATATATGTTTTAGATCAAACCACATATATATGCATGTGAGTAATAAGAAAGCAAAGGTTGGTGACAAAGATCAAACCTATCTATGGCATTGCCGTATGGGACACATAAATGAAAAACGCGTGAAAAAGCTCATTGATAATGGGACTATCTCCCCATTTGACTATGAATCTTTTGGCACGTGTGAATCATGTCTCATAGGCAAAATGACTCGAATTTCCTTCAAAGGTGTTGGAATGCGCGCTGCTTACCTATTAGGACTCATACATACTGATGTGTGTGGACCTATGTCAATCAACGCTAGAGATGGCTATAGGTATTTTATCACTTTCACGGACGATTTGAGTAGATATGGTTATGTCTACTTAATGAAGCATAAAAGTGAGTCCTTTGACAAGTTCAAAGAATTCCAGAATAAGGTTGAAAACCAGCTGGATAGAAAGAGTAAAGCACTACGTTCAGATCGTGGTGGCGAATATCTTTCGAATGAGTTTGATCAACACCTTAAAGATTGTGGTGTAGTACTACAGTTAACTCCACCTGGAACACCACAATTGAATGGTGTGTCCGAACGGAGAAATCGAACATTGCTTGATATGGTTCGATCCATGATGAGTCACACGGTTGTACCTGATGCATTTGTGGGGTTATCTTCTTTTGTCAGCTGCTTTAATACTTAACCGAAGTCCTCTAAAGCTGTTGACAGACTCCATATGATAATTGATGGAACGTCCCTAACACTTGTCCTTTATTCGGGTTTGGGGCTGCGAGGCTTATGTCAAATGGAGACCTGATGATAAGCTCGGCCCACGATCGGTCAAGACATACTTTATTGGTTATCCAAAAGGAATGTTTGGTCATTACTTTTATTCGCCTACCGAACAACGTGTTTTTGTTGCGGCTAGTGCGAAGGTTCTAGAGAAAGAATTTCTCGAGAACAAGACGAGTGATAGAACCTTCGATCTGTCGGAGGTTCAAGAACCAACAACCGAGCAACCAATGGAGGAAACTTTTCCTTCATCATCGGCTGCGGTAAATATTCCTGAGGAACCCAGGAGGT